>JAGDYQ010000109.1:3189428-3230337 GCA_021962125.1 Bulinus truncatus
TGCTATTGCCTGGACCCTGCTGTAGAATTTTCACGCTACGGGGCTGGGGGGTGGCCCAAAAAAGATTTTTGTGTGTGTGATTAGTTAGGTCATTAACTAGGCCATCTCTCCTCCACCCATTCTTTCCCAGTCACTTAGATTTAAGTTGATTTTACAAAATGTCGTATCGAGCTTTATACATTTAAGCGGAAAAAAGAGCTCTAGATTTAACAGATTGCCAATGGTACGCCTCATATACTGTTAAATACAGGGGGATTGAGCGGCAGCATAGATTGCCAAGTGAAAATCGAACCCAGGCCCGTAGCGTGCGGGGGGGGGCGCGGGGGGCCGGCCCCCCTGCGTTTTGTCTGGCCCCCCCTCTTCTTATTTGTTCTATTTAGTAAAATGTATTGCCTGCCCCCCTCCCCCCCCCCCCCGCTATTGATTGGCCCCCTGCTGTAGAATGCCTGGCGCCTGCTACGGGGCTGATCGAACCATACTAGTTATTATTAAGGTAAAAAAAAACAACTAATCTGGTGCCAATTCACGCCACATAATTTTTAAATCAATCTTCACTTCGTTCGTCATATACCACATTTCAACCGCTAACTCTTACACTCAGGATTCATTAATTAACGGTTAATGTTTATTCCTAATGATTAAAAAAAAACAATAATTTTTTTTGAAACTATTCGTGTGTGTCTGATGTTGTGCCTGAATTCCGGTTTATCGCCAGCAAAACCATCTTAAACGCACAGTTTGAGTATTTCTTATTTAGTGCTTAGCTAATCACATCCATTTTTCATTGTCATTGTTTTTCTCATTATTTTGGTAAGAGATCAAAACAACGCTTCATAAAGATACAATTATGAAAAAACTGTTTGTGACCGCTGTTATGTTTGTTTCTTCCCAGAATGCAGGTGGAGGCTGTTGGATTGTGTGTGTGTGTGGGGGGGGGGTCCTGTGTTTACTGACTTCAGTGCACAGTCCATAGTATAACATTTAGTGCTGATTGTTTGTGTGATATGTGTAACTATCATCTGTTCTATGGAACAGAGCACATTTTAAAAAATATTACTGGGTCAAAAAAAACATAATTATATAGTATGGTGATGATGATACTCATCTAATATACGGAATTGACCTACTTTAAGTACATGGACTTACATATAGAAGTATAAACATACATACAGTTCACTTTTACAAATATTAATAATTATAATTGGTTAATGAAAAAAGATTTTACCGGTTTCATATTTGCTGACATAAACAGCAACCGGTAAAAGTCTGTGAGGCCAGTCATTCAATATTTTAATCTAATCCTTATCCCAATTTTGTTTTCACCTTTTCAGATCTGTTAATAGAAAATGAATGCTCAGGACTGGGAAAGAATTCAAATGTACTGGACAGAACTTCTGCAGGTCCATCCTGCCCATATTAAAAGCTACCTTTATCAGGTATAAAATCTGTCTACACAAATGTTTTTTTTACTGTGTATATTTCACTTTCTCTGTTGATGCCCTGTGTCGATGCCTTGTGTTGATGCCCTGTGTCGATGCCCTGTGTCGATGCCCTGTGTCGATGCCTTGTGTTGATGCCCTGTGTCGATGCCTTGTGTCGATGCCTTGTGTCGATGCCCTGTGTTGATGCCCTGTGTCGATGCCTTGTGTTGATGCCCTGTGTCGATGCCTTGTGTCGATGCCCTGTGTTGATGTCCTGTGTCGATGCCCTGTGTTGATGCCTTGTGTCGATGCCTTGTGTTGATGCCCTGTGTCGATGCCCTGTGTTGATGCCCTGTGTCGATGCCTTGTGATGATGCCCTGTGTCGATGCCCTGTGTCGATGCCCTGTGTTGATGCCCTCTGTTGATGCCCTGTGTTGATGCCCTCTGTTGATGCCCTCTGTTGATGCCCTCTATTGATGCCCTCTGTTGATGCCCTCTGTTGATGCCCTATATTCACCAACATTCACATAATTATCCATATTTAAAATTTTTTCACAAAAGAACTGTATACAAATATCACTTTAGATATAATGAAAAAACCTCGAGTCAGGCAACAAATTTCAAGAATTTGACTTTTAATTGGTCTGTTGTATCCTTTAGGAAGGTGTTTTGAGCTCATCGGACAAGAAAATTATTGAGAGTCACATAAACCACGAGAAACAACAGATGGAGATCATTTTACAAACTATAAAAGAAAAACCGCAGGAGAAAAAAGCTTACAAGTAACTAACTATACATTGAGTAATTTTTCATGATTTGATTAACACTATGTAACACATTTTACCTTTTTTTTTGTTCCTGGGTTCAAATTCATAGATCGAAAATAGCTGTTGTCCCACAAAAACTTTTTTTTTTTGTGATTAGTATAATGATATTTTGAAATTCGTGTTTGCTTTATTCATATTCTATTCTTTGTTGTCTTCTAGAACTAAATAATTCTTGTACTGCTAGAATTGTCTCTTTTCAAGGAAATTCTTGATTCGCATTCATTACTGAGTAGTCTTCTAGAATATTCTTTCCAGAAACTTATAGAATTTCCTAAACTAGTCATACAAGTATAAAAGAACCAGCATTTCGGTTTTATGTTATTGCTTGCTGAGTATGAGAATAAAATTAAAGATCAATTATTGATTTAGAAGTTGTTTAGAAGATGAATTTTGCTACGTGTGTGTGGACAATTTATAAAGATTCCGTGATAGCATATCGTAAGATGTGCGAGGCCTACAAGTCATGTGTGTCAGGGATCAAGACAAGTCATAGACAACTCATTCCACAAGTGTATATTGCAAGAAAACTCTTGAAGGTAAGATAAACATTTGCTGCTCGCTCATAAGACTGTGCTCTATATTGTAGAATTTCAATGATTTAGATCTTGTACAGTTTAAGAAATTGTATTTGGCTTAGTTTTCACATATATTAATGTATTATGTCACATGCTAATATCATATACCGTATTACGTAATGTTTAACATTTCCCGCTTTTAAATTTATATAATTAATTATATCTAATATGTTACAGGTATTCACAGGTAAGAAAATAGCCATGAAGTTTCCTTTACCGCTATGATGCAAATGCTACTTCTGCTTGGAGGATCCAACCAATCACCGCAGTGGAAAGAATGCAGCCCACATCGTTTATCCAGACATTCTTTTTTCCATTGCCCATGTATCACACTGCCCCGAGCTGCCTCTTTCCACCCCCACCCCCCAAGAGGGAACAGCCATCTACAGGAGACAGCAGCAAATAAGACAGCGGGGTAGACATTGGAGATAACAGATTACGATTTCTCAGATGCGAATGAGGAGAGGAGGCAACACTTCCCTAACCTGAAAGACGTTAACAAACTGATCAGTGATCATGGTGTTACCAAAGTCCAATGTTGAGCTTCTGACATCCAGGCTTAAGCAGTGGAACTTGTTGGGTGAAGGCGTGCAAGTCACTGATCAGAGAAAACGTCACCAAACATTTTACAACCTCTTAAGTGGCAAGATGGGCTGCGTTTGTGCAACAAAGTAACAGTCTATTAGAGGCTATAGGTATCACAAGTAACCCGGGTGAAAGGCGTCTATTCATAGACAGTTTATCCCAGAGTCTCAAAGCTGTGCTGCTTCACAACGGAAACAACAACAACCCATCTCTCCATAAGACTCACTCTGTGCGTCTTAAAGATGACTACACCAGTTTAAGGATATTGCTGAGTACAACCCCGTAGCGTGAAAATTCTACAGCAGGGGCCAGGCAATAGCAGAGGGGGGGCAGGTAATACATTTTACTAAGTAGAAAAAATAAGCAGGAGGGGCCAGACAAAACGAAGGGGGGGGGGCCCGGCTCCCCCTGGCCCACCCGCACGCTACGGCCTGGCTTAGTACCTTGTTGTATGATGACTATGGATGGGGGCTCATCGAAGACTCCAAAATAGCGTCATTCCTGATGGACCTTCGATGTGGTTTCACGAAATGTCAATATATACTAGGGACTTGGAACGTCGTTAACAGGCACAGCATAACGAAAACATGATTACGTATTGGTGTTTCTTTGAGAAAGTGATTTGAATTACACTCTCAACTCTAGAAAACCTAATAATTTTCTGAATCTTTTTAAGTGATTTTCGACTTTGTTTGTCTATTTTCATGCTAGTGTCTTTTGTTTTTAGACAGCATGAACGAAAATATATAAATTTCCTTGTTTTATCACAATAAATACGACATTTGTCAGCGCTGTGGTGATAAAAACATAATTTGTGCAGAATGTTGTCGTTCTCGATAGTTTTTAGACATAGTAAGTTAAAATAGAAGCTAGGAACGAAAATTGTGTTACATAGTGTTATCTAGTGATAATTATGCCTTATAATGTGGTATTTTCATTTAAAAAACGACATTTACAACAACGATCTATCTATCTATCTATCTATCTATCTATCTATCTATCTATCTATCTATCTATCTATCTATCTATCTATCTATCTATCTATCTATCTATCTATCTATCTATCTATCTATCTATCTATCTATCTATCTATCTATCTATCTATCTATCTGTCTATCTGTCTGTCTGTCTGTCTGTCTGTCTGTCTGTCTGTCTGTCTGTCTGTCTATCTATCTATCTATCTATCTATCTATCTATCTATCTATCTATCTATCTATCTATCTATCTGTCTGTCTGTCTGTCTATCTATCTTTCTGTCTGTCTGTTTATCTTTCTATCTATCAGTCTGTTTGTCAGTCAGTCTGTCTGACTATATATCTGTTTGTATGTCTGTCGGTTCGTCTTTATGTGCTTCGGTCCGTTTGCTTGTTGGCATGTCTGTCCGTCGGACCGCCCGTCTATCTATCATTTATAGATCTAAAAAAAAGTAAAGTTACTATGCAAAAAAGATTAAAACGAAAGTATGATTCTTTAAAGTGTTAAAAATGAGCTCATCCTACTTGATAATGACATAGGAAACAAAAAACCCCATGGTAACCATCGACAGACCGGAAACTAAGTAAAAAAATTCAATTTTTTTTCTCATATTCCATGTTGTTCCATTTTTTTCCCCTGGTATTGAAGAATTTGATTTTTTTGTGTGTGGGTACATTGACACAACTGTATGTAAAACCAAAAATGACACATTTATAATTTATGTTAATTTTTTTCAGATATTTGATAAAATCTCTATGTCGTGATCCGGTTGATAAAATGATTGCGGATAAAATGGAAGCTGCCAATCCTAAGTCAGATCCATCTCTTAGTTCAAAACGTAAGTTTGATTTCTTTTTTTTAAATATTCCATTTAAAAAAATGAATTTGAAGTGAACAATCAGAGCATTACGCCTTACCTCTCTCTCCAAATACGAAAGTTTAAATTGAGTAACTCTGTATCTAGAACATGTAGAGAAGCGAAGAATTAGTTGTTTTATGTATGTGAAACTGAAATTTCTATTTTAAGACATCATATCATCTGAGATCTAAATTTAACTAATAATATTTTTTTTCCTTATTTACTAAAAATAATTCACTCAGCAAGAAAAAGAACTATAATTTTGTTATGTTTTGTCGGTAAATCCGATGGAGTTAAAATTAAGGTTTACCTAAACAGATCACCGGAGTTGTTATTTCCTACATAGGCTAGTGCTTGTATTATGTAGCCTCAGATCCGTTTATCTATGTGTTATCTAGCCTCATTTTGTTCTAATAATAAATATTTAGATATAGCAGTCTTCACACACAGTACAGTTAAATTTATAAACAACAACATTTGGGTTGCAACCATGATGATGCAATGTTTATTATCTAACACAGTCATGCAACATAAAATATAATTAACAGCAATGAAAGTGACAAATTCACGTGATTTCTCAAAATTCAATAACATTACTATAAACAACTTGGGACCGCTCTCCACTCAATCTAAAATCCTATGTCCCTAATCTCAACTCACTTTAAGACTACACTCTACGTGCGCTACAGTTGAATTCTTCATACCACAACGTCCACTCTCTACATCTGTCTCAACCTAACTCCCATCTATACTTTATCATTATTAACTGTTCCTGAAACTGTGTTCGTATTATAAGTATTCTTAAATCACCGACTTGTGTCCAGTGTTACCATATGTAAATCTGTTTTAAATGCCAGAGTTTAGAAGAAAAAATGCAAGAAAATTAAAAAAAAAAATTTTCAAGTGTTAAAAAAAATTCCAAAAAGTATTTTTACTTACTAATTATATTTTATTAATAATAATAATATGCCATTATAAGGTCATAGGTCAGGCTGCACATCTTATGAAGCATTTTTTTTATTATTTAAGTAGTATGAATCCATATCTCCAATTTAAACTAATATTTCTTTAGAAAATTCAAGATTTGAGCAGCATTCTTTGTGCCCGTTTGAGCCATATTATACTTCGTGAATTCTTGAAAGTAGTTTGTTTCTCTTTTTATTTTCCCACGATTTTCAAACTGCTTTATAATTGCTCCATTTATAAAAAAAGCTAAATTGGAAACACACACAATATTGAAAAAGTTCCAGAATTACATCCCATAGGGGAACACCGCAGTCCGACTATATCAAGCGCTTATGAGAAAAAAGTTTTTCACACAGTACTATTAGCTGACATAAAACACCTCTTGTTGTCGACGTAGTTGACAGGGTTAGGTGGGTCAGATCGGGACAAATTCCATTTACTGTACTGAACACTAGTATGAAACAGAACAACACATGTGTGCTCTATGGGGCGTGAACTGAAAACTACCACACCGGGTGACTTTATCCCCTGGGAAAGTTGTGGTTAGCGTAAAGAAGACAACTAAATAAAAAAAATACACCCCCTAATTCTTAATTAGTTAATCAAGGTTTGACTTATGTGGATATATATATATATATATATATATATATATATATATATATATATATATATATATATATATATATAAATAAACAAATTGAGTGGAGTACGTTTTGAAATTTAAGTCCACAATGATCATGAACGGTTTATGCCAGTGTTAGACCGAGGTACCTCCAGGGCTATATACACTACTGGCTATGTTTGGAGTGAATGAATGGCACTACAAAAATTATTCGTCAGATAATTCAAACATATATAATTCAACAGCTGATCCCCACTTACTGGACGAAGATGTTAGACGATTTCTTCTTAAACATTTTGCAAGCATGAACGGAAAGTCTACCAAAGTCTCCGAAGTTATGGGCATGCTGATAGGTGCACATATTTTTACAGCGGAAAATACATGGGATGATGAAACACTGATTGAGTTTATCAAGAAAATGTTTACTAATGTTACAGATGAGAAAAAATTGAGTCCCCTTGAAGATATTAAGTATCCTTTTAGAACAGTCCATACAAATCTTTCAATTTCTCGATTTTTTTCCTTCTCCAAAATTTCTAAAACCTATTATTCTCTTAAGATGCCGTTAGGTCATTAAGTAAATACCCAATAGTCTGCAGTAACAAACATATCAAACAAGTCCATTTAGCCATTTTTTTTCACAACTAGATACAGTGTTCTTTAACAACTTCCATAATATTGATCAACCTTGGTAAGGCTGAACTTGGAGGTACCTTTAGTGAAGGTGTTGAAACAGCTGGACACACAAGTAAGCTTTTTGTTTAGCCTTCCACTTTGCACACTAACTTGATACTATATTTTAAAATCTTTATATTAATCACAGTTGTTTTTTAGATTTAATCTTACGATGTAATAAAGCATCGGATCAAATAAAAAATAACTATTATTTTTCTTTTTCATAACCTTTCATGATACATTCAGTAATGTATTAATCAGGAGTATTCATTACAAATTGTGTAATTTGCATTTTTTTCAGTTTTAGAGATTCACGAAAAAGAGGTTAGCCAAATGTCAATATCTGAACTGAAAACCTTCCTTTTTAAAAGTGGTATTCAGGACGAGGTTTTAAATATTCTAGAAAAAGAGGACGTTTCAGGGGATATCTTCGTAGTTATGAACGAAAGCGATTTTAAAAGTCTTCTTCCTAATGCGACTCTTGGTGTCCAAAAAAAAATTACTTTCATTGGCAACTAAAGAAAATGATCTCAAAGTAAATATTGGGAAAGACTTTTTGAGAAATTTTGCCAGCCCGGAATCGCACATTTATAAATACACAAAGGGAAATCGTGTTGATATTTCTATTCACTCAGGTGGCAAAAAAACAGATCCTATAAGAAACTTTCACGTTGTAGAAGAGACTGATAAATATGAAGCTGCGATGCTCATTGGGTCCGAATTCACTGCTTTCATTTCAGCTTGTCTCAATCAAAGACAAAATGGTACAATATACTTCGGGATTCGACCGGAAAACGGCGAAATAGTTGGTGTGACATTGACGAAAAAAGAAATAATGACTGTTTTGCAGAGAAGCATAGAAGCTTCTTTTATAGATGATATAATGGGCTTAATTTCTGATACTGTTAAAAAGGCGGAAATTATTTCTGTTATTTGCACTGGACCTGAAAGATTCGTTGTCGAGATAGACGTGGTACCAAACACGGATTTAATGCAGAATGAAAATATTATCTGGACCAAAACACAGGCTCTTAGTTTTTAAGGGGATCACAAGCAGACTATACCAGTAGTATACATTTTTACAGATGATGGCATACGAAAGTTCTCTCACTTGAAGAATTAAACCTATTTGAGAAAAGGCTAGCTAATATTTAAAACAGCGAATGGAGGAGGAAAGTGTCGAACCTATCAAAACTGATGAAAATCTAAGGTTAAAGCTAATGAATTTTTATACCGGAGGCAGAAAACAGCTTGAAGACGATATATTTCCATTCATTCTCACTAGTCCACTGGATAAGAGAATGAAATCGGATGTTTTATCCTCTTTAATATCTCTGATACATAACCTAAATCCTAAAGTTGTATTTGACTTCGGAAACCAAGATTTGACATCAGGACTGCTACACAAAGTGGAGGAAAATAATAGAGGAGCAACGCGCAGTTTTCGACAAATGACTTTGGAGACGATATTAATCCGCAAGAATTTATATCATTTTTAGAGACATTATACGATGGAAATAGATCAATTATTCCATGGATGTGGTCAAATGGCGGCCAAAACCAATCCATAGCATGGAATAAGAAAATAAGAAGTACTTTTCAAAAAGCTCTAAACCATTTTATCAAGATGTATAATAAGGATCGAATTATTGTCATCATGTTCCTACTTTCTACAGATTACAACATCTTGATAGAAGCGAGTGAAGAGGTTTTGGCGCACCTACCAGACAATTGGATTATTTTGGCAGAAAGTGAAGACATAGTAAAACCATGGCAGGACGTGATAATGAATAGAGATAAAGCGAGTAGATCTGATATTCAAAATAGGTGTGTTATTGGCTTAACTTGGGAACAGGTGAGCAAAATTATTCGCGACGCTAAAATTCAGAGATTGGATGACGGCTGTGAAGTTCCTAGCGCTAATGGAGCATTGATTGAAATTACAAAAACGAAAATACTTAAGTGGAATGACATTAATGTATTGTCCGCCCTTGATATATCATTGAAAATACCACTGGACAAAAGAAAGAACGAAAAGAGAAAAATTCAAGAAAGGTTTTACAGTGGTGATGACGTAGACTGGCTGAACTTTGCTTTCACTGGTCAAGTGATGAGAAAATCCATTCATTCAGACCTCTTAAATGACGTCAGGTACGCTTTAACACATCCCGCAAAAATAAATCAGGAAGGAGTCCCTGTTTTCACTATTTTACACCAGCCAGGGGCTGGTGGCACAACTTCCGCAAAACAAGTTCTTTGGGATTTGAGAAACGAATTCAGATGTTGTGTGGTGCTTAGGTATACAAAGCAGACAATCAATCAGATCCATGAATTAAGAAAATATAAGGATAAAATAAATCCAAAGCCTGTTGTAGTTATGGTTGACAATGAAGAAGAAACTGAGGATTTAATACATAGTTTTATGCAAAAAAATAAAGATACCACTGGATATACAATTGTAAGAGTGTACTGTGTAGTGATAGTATGTAAAAGGTTAGCGGCACTGCATTCACAGTTGTTTTTGAACGAAAGAGCACTACGTCATGAGCTGAGTAAAGATGAGTTTGTGTGGTTTAATGAAAAATACAAACATTTGCAAAAAAAATTCAACAAAAATAAATCTCTATATACCAACCCGGATTTTTTGTTAGCATTTAATATTTTGAAGGGAAACTTTAAAGATGAGAAATTAGATCAATTGGTCAGGCTTTTCACGGATTCTATAAGTAATGCACTGGAAATAGAACTATTAAAAGTGGTCTCTTTAATCTATGCATACGCTCCTGACCAATCAAAAATTCCTGTTTCTTGTTTGGATACAATTTTCAAACAGCATAATGTAAACAAGGAGTGCAGTATAATAAGCAGACTTTTAAACTGGGAAACATCGCTTAGCGAGGAAGTCCGAGTTTTGTTAAATATTTCACTACGCGAAGGCACCGGAAATAGATATATCAAGATTTGCCACAAAATCGTTGCCCGAAAAATATTGACCTACATGAAAAGAATAAAAGGAGAGTCAGAGAGCCAGATAATGCATCAGATATTAGATTTTGAGATATTTTATACCGACCAAGGAGCTAATAATCAGGAAACAGACAAACTTTTAAAGCGTGAAGTGAATTTGTTTGGAAAAATTCTCAGCGATATTTTTAAAAGAAGAGAACTAGAAACAGATTTCAAAACGCGGAAAGATTTCTCAGATTTTGTTTCTCATGTAGATTCAAACGAAAATTCTAAAACTGCTGGCAAGCTTATTGAGAGATTATATGAATTTGATAAAGATGCATACACAGCTCAGCTAATAGCCAGATTTTATCTTAATAAGAAAGAATGGGTTAAAGCTGAAAAATTTGCCCAACTGGCAACTGCTGGACCCGAAAATTCTTCTTATGTTTGGGATACTCTGGGTGTAGTCTACAAAACTCAAATAGCTGATAAAGTCTCAGCAAAAAATTGTACGGAGTTCCAAGAAAGTGACATTCATGAACTTATTTCTCTGGCAGAGAAAAGCTTGAATGCCTATGTAAAAGGGCAATCATTAAGCTATTTTGAACAGAAAAGAAAATTTGGTAAAAATAATCTTTCTGTTTATTTTGGTGAATTACGCACCATTGAGTTACTCTTGAGAGCTTTATCATTTTCAACGATTTTTAGAGACCAAAATATATTACATAGATACTTGGTAGACCCAGATTATCATTTAGCAAATGAAAAGTTTCTTTTGAAAAATGAGTCTCAGCTTTTAAAATGTCTAGACTCTTGTTCAAGAAGTACAATATTGTATTTAGAGATGCATTTATGCCATATAGAAACATTGGCAATAATGCCATATTATACATTAGATCAAACTGAGTTTAACAAGAATGAACTTTTCAAATTTAAAGTCAATTTGTTCAAGTTTTTCGGAGAATGGACCGAAGAGATCCCAGAGTATTACAATGAAAGAGATCGGTGTAAATATCGACTGCGATTGGCCAGACAACGCGGAGCCTCTTCAATTATCTCCTTGATACTTTCAAAGCAGGAGTGTACAAATAGTAACGAAAATAATCTGCAAGATATATTTGATCTTTTGCTACTTAACGTATAATCGGAGCATAAAGATTTTGAAGATTTGATTGCCATGCTTCACACTATTTCGGTACTTATAGTGTTTAATACTGCACCGAAAGGAATAAGTTACAATCAAATTATACAGTGGTGCGAAGAGATTTACTTGAATAGAAAATCTAGAGATAGGAAAAGTACAGGTCTAGAAATGTATCTTTACTATGTAATGTACAACTTTCCAACTCCTGAAAGGTCGTCCTTTGAAAACATTGCCATGCAGGCAGATTTGATCAAAGCAATTAGCGAATGGCGTGAGGCATTCCAAAATAATTTTCCGAAAATTAATAGTAATGGCAGAAAAAAGGAAACAGTGGTCTTCTTTTTGGGAAATGGTGAACCTCTAAGCGATTGAGTTTTCTTTGATAAATCAGAGGTTCTTAAAATGTACACTGAGCACGAAACTTGGGAACGTCCTAAGTACAGAAGAGGACTAAGAGTTTTAAATGGCACACTTCAAGAAAGAGGCCAAACGGTAGTCATGAATATTAATCGCACAAACAACTTAATCATTCCGACAGCTTTTCCTGTTTCAAAGCAAGAATTGTTTCAAAAACCAATATTTTTTTACATTGGTTTCAGTTTTTCTGGTCCAAAAGCTTTTGGAATGTGTGTAGAAGAACCGAAATTTTATTGAGTTAACCTACTAGGCCAGTGTCATCGTTTGAGCGTGAAAGAACGGTTAAGTGATCTCGTTGAATGTCTGAAGTCATATTCCAGTAAACATTAACACGTAAATAGTGATTTTAATGTGATCTTATATTTTAAAAATGTGATAAATGCTGAGAAATGTTTTTTCTAGCACAGTTCACTGTAGCGTTAGAAAAAAACGCGTTAACTGCAAGTGGTTGTTTTGATTATCTTCGCATAGATTAGCGAGGAATGTCCTAAACAGTATTATTGTTATTATCATGATTAAGATTAATTTGTTTGATAATACTTAGTTTTTCACACCTAACGTTCTATATTTAAAACTGCAGAAGCCATTTAAAAATGAGGATTTTAAAGAAAAACATGTTTCGAATGGAGCAGCCGCTATTAATTTTAATAATATTGTTTAGACAGAAACAGATTTCGTGTAGTAGTGTTATGATTTTTATTTATATAATGTATACATCTTTACATTCACGTATTCTGTTTACACAATGTACGTACACTCGTAGAAAACGCATTATTATGTGCCGTTTTAGAGAAGAAAAAGAGCCAATATCAAATTAAGGACTCTTCTGAAATGTTTTTTTAGCTTATACCTATTTATGTGCAAATAAAATATAGACATATGTTCAGTTTTTAATAGCATTGTTGTTTACCTTTTATAATATATAATATGTCTTAATACTTTTTGTAAGAGTAATGTTTAAAAGTAGTTTACATATTTACTTTAATTTAAGTACTATGATTTATTTAATACAATGTTTTCATGATTTGACTAATCTAATGCCTTTTTTGCTTTATTTAATCTAACGTGATTACCTGACAGAGATTTTAATACACTTTATATTTAGCGGTGCGCATTTTGACCAAAAAAAAAATCTAATTTTCAGCGTACTCATTACGATTTAAAATGTGCACAAAAGTAGAATCACAGAATATTTCTTATTTAGAATGCGATTCGATGTTTAAAAAGGTCTTTGCCATTGTCTAAAGAAAAAAAATGGCGGCCAATAAGATATATGGCGGTTAACTACTATATATACATACATTCTAGCGTATGTGCTTCTTTGCAACATAGTGCAAGGCTCCTATAATAGATGATAGTATACGCCAGGGGACAGAACTCCTTCTTAATTATGATGAAATACTTGTTTTCCCTTATTGAAACTACTTTCAAATGTTTATTGATCACGTCTGTCTGTAAAGAGATAGAAGAAATATCAATTTTAAAATAATTAAGCAACGCTTAAGTGCTGGATGCCACTAAACGAAGTTAAGATGGTACAAGGGAAAAACAGAAACACATTAGACATCAGCAGGCATAATTTCTGTAACAATTTTATTTATTGTAATTTATGAAAATAATGATGAATATAAAATGTAAAATCTAGAGAAACATTTAATGGAGGGCTGTCCAAAGCCCAATTTATACGGAATGAATCACATTTGTGAGGCTCGTCTTTTAAAAGGACCCAATCATGTCCGAGTCCCTAATCTGTGTACGGAAGAAATCTTTTTTTTTTTTTCAAAATCAAACAATTTGTTTAACTATAAACATGTAGTTTTCATATAAGTAATCATCATTTTGAATCACCACCAAATCACCATTAAAAGTGTCATCATCAATAAACAGCAGTCTTACCTGGCTTTGTGTAGAATCATAATGTCTCTATACTTATGAAAATAAAAACATTTTTTTTATGTTACTGATTAAAATCAAAATGTACTGTGAATAAAATATTTGGTCTTTTAAAGCTATTGCTTTCAGCTGTTTTTTTTTTCTGTGAGTGTTTAACCGTCTGTGATTCTCTTAGATTTAACCAAACAAAATACAGTTAATTAGTGGGTTTTTTTTTGCCACACATTTTGGTAATTAAAGCAAAAATTTCCGAGATGAATAACGAATTGAACCCAATTGTTTATCGTTTGCGTTTCATCGTTTCGTGAAGATTTAACTCCGTTGGCTTTTCGTGGTCCGACCCTTATCATTTAAGAACTAATTGTGGGCCATGATTCAAAAAGTTTGCCTACTCCTTATATATACCCCAGTCCCCTCCCACACAATCACAAAAAAAAAAAAACAAAAAAATAAAAGAAGAATATACAACAAGATATTCAGAGTGTCGAATGGGGATTTCTGTAAAACTAATGAAATTAACACTGAGGCTACAGAGCCGTAGCGAGCTTTCATCGTACTGTTGTTGCTATAATAAAAAGCTAGAAATGCACTGAACAGTCAATTTCTTCGTCCATTTTACAGAAGTACTGTAAACAAAATTAAAGTTCATTGCGTATTCAACATATAGTACTTTATGCCACCATCGAGTACTATGCATTGCAGCTGATAGACGTGCGTGTTGGACTTGTGGGACGACTTTGAAACAGATTTCACCTGGAAAAATTCCCATGGTTCTCTCCAAGGATCAAACCCAAACAGCCCCGTAGCGTGAAAATTCTACAGCAGGGACCAGACATTTTAAAGCACGGGCCAGGCATTATCAGGGGGGGGGGCAGGTAATACATTTTACTAGGTAGAACAAATAAGCAGAAGGGGCCAGGCAAAACGCAGGGGGGCCCGGCTCCCCCCCCCCCCCGCAAGCTACGGGCTTGAACCCAGGTCTCTCAGGTCAACAGTCGAGTATCTACACAACTCGACCAACCATCCCACTATATTAATTTTAACAAAATAAATACTATTTTTACTAATATTTTGTGATAGATTTGAGAAAAAATGCATAACCATTTGATGTGATTGCATGCCAGTTTCTGGCGAGTTTCCCCCCACCTGTGTTTATCGAACAGCTTGAAACAATGACGTCAATAATAATAATCTGGAATCCTCGATTTCACCCGCTACATTTTAAAGTGGGAGAGATATTGAGCCAATCCGCGACTAATGATACCTTTGCCGCATCGATTAGCACGTACTACATAAAACTACCAAAATAAATTATTTAGGGGGAAAACTATGCCCAAAGAACGTATTGAAACCGAAAGTTGACAGAGAGTGCCACCAGCTAAATGAATCGATGTACGGAGCAATCTTCTTGGGATACGTGAAACACTAATCGAGATACACACTCTGTAAACTCTCAGTGTGGGTCGCTGTGACATTGACACATCATTTGATAAATGTGTAGTGTATCTGTTCACGCACGGGCGCCTTGAATGAAATGTAGTTGTAGGTGTAGTATTTCTGTGTCAGTAAATGATGTCATGCAAGCTATTCTGTCATTTGTTTTATACAGCAGTGTGTAATCGCGGTCATGTTTTCATGCATTATAACAATACTTGTTTTTATGCATTATGTCTATTAATATTTAAATCTTGAAATTAACCGATTGATGGTTACAGGCTTATTATCTTTGGGTGTAGTCGATTATGTTTGATTAATATGAAATCTTGAATTATAAGTTTGCTGTGCGTGAATCTATTGAATGTATGCTGTGCGTGAATCTATTGAATGTATACTGCGTAGGGAGGAATTCTACATGAGATGAGAAATGCAGTTAGCAATTTGACCGAGAATCAAGATATGTACTAGCCGCATTTCAATAGCGGTGGCCTTATATGCCCCACTCAGTTTTACACAGATATTTTGTTTCAGTTTATGCTGTTTTTTCGTTCTCATTTTCTGGACTAAAATGAATTATTTTCTTTCCACCTGAAATTAAAGTGATAACTTTATTACAAATTAGTTTACCTTATTTCAACTATCCATTCAGACATTGTGTGTGATTGTGGTATGTCTTAGTTCGTACTGTTGAGTTTTGTACAGCGTTATGTTCAACAATTTGGCAGAGGAAACCAATAACACCAGGCAAGTGCACGCTTCACAATTTTCAGAAAAAAAAAATCACCAAGATAGCAATTTTAGCTTTAAAATTTCAATCTACAATTTTTACTACTTGATTTACTTTAAGTCTATTAAATAGCATGTATTATTATGCGCATGTTTTCATTACAATTAATACATCGCGTTTTCTTACATCAGTTTGTTGTATTCGTTTCTTATTATTTAAGTATGTCTGTGTGTTATTTATTATAGTTTGAGTGTGTCTCAATTATAAATCTATTAAAAAAATGTATTTATGTTAAATGTTTCAGACTTAAAAAAAAATTATTGCAATGCATGTAAAAATATATTATCTACTTTCATAATAGAAAGATGTGTTTACCATATGTAATACACGCACACAAACACACACACACACACACACACACACACACACATATATATATATAAATATAAATTGTTAAAATATTTGTGTTTTTTATAATTGGAGGGTTACACAAATATTAAAAGCTTTATTACAATCATCTTGAACTGTTTAAATATTCTACAATATTTAAAATATCAACACACCTTATACACAGTTCAACTGTAGTGTTCTTTCGTTTTTACGACACTCGACACAGCCAATCGAAAGACTGGAGTCGTGACAGCACCAAGTCTGCTAGCTGGACCACTATTATTATTATTATTCCGGCAAGCAGTGATCTGTTCCACCTGAGGGGAGTACATTTCGTCCAAATGTTTCCTGAAATTTCTAAATGCAGTTGAATTCTAAAGAAATAAGTGTATATATGCGTTTGGACACATATCGTAAGTTGAAATATAAGTAAATAATTGCACATTTTTATCAAAAAATTTTTAATTTTATTCAGCTGCAATTTAAATTTTATCTTTTCGATTGTATGATATTATAGTAGCTAGCGATATTTTCGTCAAGCTTATGAAGCGAAATAAACTTAATTTAATAACAATATAAAATGTGTAAAATAATTGATAAAGATTTGTATGGTTTTAACTTTTAATTGCATTTTGATATTTTAACTTTTTAGTTACTAAGTAACTAAGTAACATTTTGTTGTTAGTGAATATTTACATTGGTCGATTTACAGGACATAAGGTTAAGTGCAGTGGAATCGTTTCAGGAACGTGGGGAACCCTTTGAGAAGGAGAATGATTAGGCTCCTTACCCACCCCTCCTCCAAATACCCCCACCGCCCCAACATTTCCAGGGAAGGCTTCCAGGCATTTAGCGACACCAATGTAGAATGGTAATATGTCATAAAGCTGCAATCTTTATTGTTATTTACGCAAGAAAAGAAACAACCGAATATATTACATACCATTGGACAAAGAACAACTGTTTGCTTTACGTTTTAAATACACAAAGTATAGCTTAGATAGGTATTATATTGACGGATTAGTTCGTGTTAGTTTCGTAAGTCATTTGAATTAATCCGTCTCTGACATGAAGAAATTTTCTATTTTCCAAACTACTTTCATAAAACCTTGGTTAAGCTTTCTTAACTGTTCACCTGTGTTATTTAATCGATTAAAAATTGATTTCCTGGCAGTAAAGCAAATAACATACTTGATTGTGGATAATTTAGTTTATGCCCTTTCATTTGAATTTGATACTTTACGTGTTTTTGAGTCCGTTAGCCATTGACGTAAAATATGTATCGTTTTAAACTGAATTGGCCTTTAATGCTTTTTCACAAGAGGTATATCAGCGAATAAATTTATTTTTCTTTTAATATGTCTTTACTATTATGCTTACTTAATGCTGGCTTATATAATTATTGAGTTTAATAGTAACGCAAGGAATATAATTATATCAAATGTAATTTCTTAGTTTGTCAGACTGACATTTAATGCGAACAACTTATTGTTGGGCTTAATTGATAATGCAACATTCGCACAAAAAAACCTTATCAGATTTCCATTTACATGATACAAACATACAAATTTCGCAAAGATAAAAGAAATACGAAAAAAAAAAAACAAACAAACTCAAAATACGACATATGGTGTAAAAACAGGGTGTAAAAGTTTAAATCTTCTGTTAAAAAATATATAAAAGAAAAAAAAATGTTTCGAAAACAAACTGAATTATCCGGAAATGTAACGATTTTCACGAAAGTTTCTAGGGCAACTCTACGACATTACTTTTGTCGTATAACACTTAGTTCCAAAAAATAATGACAGGACACATTTCCTTTTAAGAATAACAAATGCACGCTACGGGCCTGCCCCCCCTTTTTTTTTCGTTAATCATGGCGTCCTACATTTTATAGACCAAGTCATATTGATGGGTTCGGCAGATTCCCGCCAAACCATAGGTGAAGGCTATTGCGTTTGCAGTTTCCAGCCGAATACGTGGAGGCTATTGCGTGGTTGTTTAAAATGAAAGTAGCGAATGGCACAGTTTCATCACTTGCTCACAAGCATACATACATTCAAAAGCGGAACAGCACAATGATCAAACCAAGAGTGATCACTAGGGATGGAGCAACTAAGTCACCCCCATTTCGCTGTAGAGTAAATGCCGACAACGAATAAACAGAGAAATCTAGATAACACAAACATGTATTCCAACAAGCACTTAAGGTTCTAATACATGTCTGATTAGATTATAGCTTTCTGTTAGAACTTCAGAGCGCTATTATGTTAATAAAGTACAAATAAAAGCAACGAATGAAATATAGCATTTAATCAAAGCACAAACTTCACACAACATATTGTAATATTACCTGCTCTTAATAGTGTGGGGAATTTTTATAATAGGATGTTCTGTAAGTAATAGGTAATTCTTTGCTTATTTTATGCCATAATTCTGGTGGGGGGTTTTTTGGGGTTGAGGCGGGAGGAGGGGGTTGCGGTAGGCAAAAACATTTAAGAACCATCGGTCTAATATGACACACTGTAGCACGACCTTCATCAATCACTTAAAGTCATAAATCTTCCTGACTTTATGGATCACGTGTCAAGAGCAGCCAACTGTGATGAAAAAAAATGTCTGTTTTTCTCCAAATGTTCGTAACATTTATAATTTTGTTTTACTTGCCCAACACCCCATCCATCACCATGTGTATTACCCTATCATTACCATGTGTATTACCTTATCCATTACCATATGTACTACCCTATACATCCCCTATCCATCACCATATGTTTTACCATATCCATCACCATATGTATTACCCTATCCATCACCATACGTATTACCATAGTATTACCATATTCATCACCCTATCCATCACCATATGTATTACCCTATCCATCACCATATATATTACACTATTCACCACCCTATCCATCACCATAATTACCCTATCCATCACCATATGTATTACCCTATCCATTACCATATGTATTGCCCTGGCTTCACTTTTGAGGGGGTTTATTATATATATATATATATATATATATATATATATATATATATATATTTGTGTGTGTGTGTGTGTAAATATTTTTTGTTCACACGATAGGAGATAAGGAGACATGGATGCCCCTGACTGGGAGAAGATCATGAGGAACTATGAAGAACTAACCGAAGTCCACCCTCACCACATTGTCTTACATCTCTACCAGGTATAACATCTCATAATTATAACTGCTAGTGTTCTGATATCAATAAGTGAAGCACTGTCCTAAGCTGAATGCCACTGCCATATTATATGGCGATAAACTGAAAACGTAGTTCATTGTTACCGTACATTCTCGAATATCGAACTTCAAGATATGTATGATAACCAAAAATATAGCCACATATGCCTTAGTTCTCACAATATTCATGTTTTGTCCACACATACGATTTAAAAGCATATTTATTTGTTATCGTCAGCGGTATAGTTAAGAATATAACTAAATTTATTATAAATCAATAAATCTTTCCATTTTTTTGGTTATATTTTTCATTTTATTATTGCAAAAGTTAAAAAAAAAGTAATTTATTTAAACATGTACAGGAAGGTGTTTTCACTTTTGGGGAGAAACAAGAAATAGAAAAGATTAAGGTGCACGAAAAACAAATGCGGCTGATTTTAGACATAATTAAAGTAAAGCCAGAATCCTTTAAAGCTTTCCGGTAAATAACCATTTCTTTTTGCATTCTAGATTAAGCAATTACTTTACCTAATGTCATAAATAAAGTTAAAATGGGCTTTGTATAAATAAATGGCTCTATTAATATGTTTTATTTTTCAGTCATTTTACGGAAGCACTTAAATATGACCCTGTGTATAAACCTTTGCTGGATAAGATAATCGGAACTGAAACGAAATCTGATGCCTCGTTAAAAGCTAAACGTAAGTGAAAATGATACTTTTCACAAAGAGCCAATCAGATTTAAATTAATGTTTGGATATGAACTTAAATTATTTGTATTCGTTAGAGAATGAAAGGAAAGTAGACTGAAGTTCCTTGTTTTTTCTAGGGGTAATTGATGGGTCAGTTGATCATGCGTTACAGCGCTATACTGTTGACCTGAGGGCCTGGGTTCGATATCCAGAGAGAACCAAGGTCACGGCTAAAGTTCACTCCACTATCGGCTATTATGGGAAATAAAAGGGGAAGGGGGTTCTTGATAACCTGGCTGCAGTCACATACATTGATCTTTCGCTCTGACTCAAAAGTCGTTGTAATTTCGGGTATGATGCAGATGAACGAAGGGTACTTCAAAAACTGACTCTTTGGCAAATAATAAATAAATTTAAAAAATTAGAAACATCCCAGCGATAAAAAGTATATATTTTCACAGTTATAGTTAGGTTTGATGAGATGTAAAAAAAAACTCACTAAAGTGGTTCTTTTAGATAACTCTAATGGAGAGATATTAAGTGCTGCTTTATAATAAATTATGTTTTTTTATGGCATTGGTAAGAGATTTTTTTCTAGTCGGAATTTTTATATTTAAAAAAAATTTAAGAACCAAGTAAGAAAAAACATGCGGGAAATTTAAAACAAAATGCATTTACGAAAAACAAATACTTTCTAGATGCTAAAGAAATTGTTAGAACTTTATTCCCTTTATTACAGCTAACAGCTTTTTTATGTGAACATACAAGGTTGGTGGTAGACATAAATTTCATTTTCCTTAATTTACTATATTATTATGATAATAAAAAGTCATAAATAATAGATAAGTAATATATGCACAAAATAGATAAGTAATATGTGCACAAGTAATATATCTATATAATATGTGCACAAGTAATAGATAAGTATATTGTGCACAATTAAAAAATAAGTAATAAGTGCACAAGTATAGATACATAATATGTGCACCTGTAATAAATGAGTAATATGTGCACACGTAATAATCATAATCGAGTGATTTATGCACAGGGAGGAGATGGGGGCTTCATAAAGATTCACGTTAAACTTGGGAAGTCTAAAAAGTGTTTTAACTACTTGAAGTCTGTTAACCCCAAAAAAATTGTTATTTTGTCCCAACCAGCTGATCCACATGTATTAGATGGCACGGTAAGAAAAGTTCTACTTGAAAACTACGCTAATGTACACGGGCAGTCTACTCCAATCAATGAAATCAGAGATTTACTAAAGTCTGAAAGGGTCTTCACTGGACAGAACGAGTGGAACAATGAAACTTTGGAGAAGTTCATCATTAACGTTTATACTGATGTCAGCACAGAAAAAACTAAAGAAAAATCCGGAAGAAATACAAAAACTATAACGTATCCTTTAATAAACTGCGGTACATATTTATAAATTACCATGCTTTTAGGAATCTTATTTATACATTAACATGTTTGTAGGATTCATAGCTTTATTGTTAACTAAAGTACCTAAGGAAAAAAAACAAATTACCATATAGGGGTAAATTGCTAATTGTAATAAATAAATATACTGATTACTCTCTAACAGACTGATGAGACAGGTATTTACACTAGCTGACATACATTCAAATGGATACACAGACAATTATATATATATATATATATATATATATATATATACAAACATTTTTATGTATACTATATATAATAAATGCATAGGGTAATAGATAACTAGACATTCAGACAGAGATACAGATAGATATATTAATAGATAAAAAGACAACGCCCAATAAGCTGCCAGTTATAAATGAATGTACTATTTGACACTTAACAAACTCCAGACACTTTATTAACATTGGCAAAATAAAAAAAGAAGAAAGAACGATACAGCTGTCTGAGAATCTAAGTCCCCAAGAGAGTGAAGACTCTTCTTGTCCTCGTGGTAAGAATGAACAAGTTTTGTCTTAAATATCTGGGTTTTTTTTTTTTTAGTTATTTGCAATAATGTTAATAAATTGCTTATGTTCTAAGAACATTGATATCATAGTGGCCTTATTAATGATAATGATTTTTTTTTAATCCATTCATACATCCGTCCTTTCGTTCATCTCTCTTTCTGTCTGTATGTTTGTCCATCTCTTTCTCTCTGTTTATCCAATCCTTCCATCACTCTCGTTCCGTCCGTCTATCTTCCTATCTCTTTCTCTCTCTGTCCGTCCATCCCTCTCTCTGTCCATCCGTCTTTCCGTCCATTTCTCTCTTTCTCTCTGTCCGTCCTCCGTCCGCCCATCTATCCCGCACTCTGTCTGTCTATCTGTCTGTCTGTCTATAAATCAA
This sequence comes from Bulinus truncatus, assembly GCA_021962125.1. Taxonomy (NCBI): domain Eukaryota; kingdom Metazoa; phylum Mollusca; class Gastropoda; family Planorbidae; genus Bulinus; species Bulinus truncatus. Next base: position 3,212,133 of record JAGDYQ010000109.1, read on the forward strand.
AACTGTCTGACTGGACGTGTCTTTTGTATGTATGTAAGTCCATTTATCACTATTTTTCTTCCTTTAAACACCGTGCCAATAGTGTTTTACGGGACAGAGGAGACAAACGTCAATCTTACTGGGACATCGTACAATCTGTACAATATCTCTCTGTTCATATACCTTAAATTGGAAAAAACAAGACGAAACTAATAATTTTTTTTATTGTTTTTCTCTGGTAGCGGATGCAAATGAAATTAAAAAGGCCGTGGCCGAAATGTCATGTAATGAATTGAAAACTTTTCTAGAACTCAATTATGAGAAAGAATGTCAACCTATTAATGTCTTGGAAGTTTTAGAGCAACAAAACATCTCCGGCGAAATATTTCTCACAATGACAGAAGATGATTTTATTAAAGTTCTTCCTGACGCCAGATTCGGAACCCATAGATCTTTGTCTTTGCTCGTGACCAAGTTGAACTCACAAACCAAAAATGTTTACCAGGCATTCTTACGCAGATTTGACAGTAATGTCACACAGACAGACAAATATACCAAAGGACATTGTGCTGACGTTTCCGTTAACATTAGGGGTAAAAAAACCCAACCAGTGAGAAATTTTCATTTCATCGACGACAACAATAAACAAAGTGCATTAGAATTTATAACTTCGGAAATTATTCCCTTTATCTCGGCATGTCTGAATGACAGGAGAAACGGTACAATATACTTTGGAATCAGTCCAACAAAAACATCCGTTTGTAAGGAAGGAGAAATAGTTGGGGTATGTTTATCTAAAGAGAAAGCGCAAATTGGGATACAAGATGCTATAACAGGTTCTTTTACTGACATTCAAATAGACGCTATCAACAGCACTGTTAGAGATGCCAAGTTTGTGCCTGTTATAGGAACAGAGAGTAACTTTGTCATTGAAGTGGACGTTGTGCCCGTCACTTCCGTTCTTGAAAATGACATCATTAGGACCAAGGAACTTTATCTGCCGGGACGGTTTTTGAAATATCATAAAGGCAAAGAGTCTATTGTGTTTCGATTCTCCGATGAAGGGTTTCCAAAAATAGTCTCATCAGAAGAACTTTGCCAGTTCGAGAAAGTACAACCGAGATTGGTCGAACAAAGAAAACAGGAAGAGTCTCAGGTCAACACAGGAACTGGACCAAACTTAAGATTGAAACTTTTAAAACTTTTAACCGGAGGCTCTGAGCAGTTACAAGATACTATTTTCCCATTTTTGTTAACAAGCCCGATTGATGATTATATGAAAGAAGATTATTGGACGGACAAGATAGCGTTTATAAAACATCTACACCCTCAAGTTGTTTTTGACTTTGATGAAAAGGGAGCAAGTGAAGGGTTGTTGAAAAATATTGAGGATAAGCAAGAGAGTACTCGAATACTCACAACCAATGATTTTGATGAAAGTCTAACTAAAAAAGATGCTTTTACTGAGCTTCAGAAAAGTCTAGATGAAGAAGTACGAATAGCTTGGATGTTTTGTAACGGTCACAGCGACTTGCCGATACCAACCAATAGTCCACTGGAATGGAATAAGGGGAAAAGTTGTGCGTTTCAAAAAGCGCTAAAGTGTTTCATGGATATATTTGAAAAGGAAAGGATTATAATTATAATTTGCTTATTTTCAACAAATTATACAACAATGATCGAAGCATGTGACGAGGTTCTTAGAAAGTTACCAGAAAATTGGATTGTGTTGGCGGAGACTGAAGACATCGCTAAACTCTGGCAGGATCAGATTCTCAGTAGAAATAGAGCCACCAAATCTGATATCAACGACAAATGCGTCATTGGGTTGCCATGGGAACAAGTTAACACAATTATATGTCATGCTGCCAATAAAGAAATTAGTCACGAGTGTGAGATTCCCAGTTCCACAGGAGCGTTCATCGACGTCAGAGAAAAGAAAGTTAAAGACTGGTGCGATATCCAAATTTTATCATGCAATGAATTCGTCTTAAATATTCCAGAGGATAACAAAGTAAAATTGAGGAATCAAGTAGAAGAAAAGTTTTACAGAGGTGATCAAGTGGAATGGCTGAACTTTGCGTTTAAAGACCAAGTCCTGAAAAGGGATGTACATTCAGATCTGTTAGATATTGTTAAACAAGCTCTGGAAGGTAAAAGAAAGGAGGAAGACGAAACGATTAACGTTGTTTCCGTTTTGCACCAACCAGGTGCAGGGGGTACAACGTCCGCCAAACAAGTGCTGTGGGACCTGAGACGTGAGTATAGGTGCTGCGTTGTGGACCGAATTTCCAACCAGACTTGCAGCCAGCTGGACGAATTAAGACGATACAAAGATCTAAATCCAAAACCTCTGTTGGTTTTAGTTGACAATGAGGAGAAATTTGATTATCTGAGGGATAGTCTAGAGGAAAAAGGCAGAGAAAGGATACAGTATGGAGATGAATACTTTCAAGTTTACTGTACAATAATTGTGTGTCGGCGTAGAGCTATACTGCCACTACAGGTGAAAATGGATCAAGTTGCATTAAGACAAGAGCTTACAACTTCAGAGCTGGAATGGTTTAAAAATAAACAGCTGTTTTTACAGAATAGATATAAAAAGAACAAAGATGATAATGTGAATCCGGAATTTTTGATCGCATTTAATATTCTAAGACAAAACTTTAACAAAGATTACGTATCCAAAGTGGTCAAGGCGTTCACAGAGGCTATAAAATGTTTGAAGGAGATAAAATTGCTAAAATTTGTTTCTTTGCTGAATACATTTGATCCAGATTTCAGAAACATTCCCGTTTCTTGTTTTGATCCTATATTTTGCGATGAAAATCGAGTGAAATATCATAGCGGCAACAGAAACATGAACTGGGAAGGAAAGCTTAGTCAAGGGATAAAAGTTTTGTTAAATCTTTCTTCAAATAAAAGAATCACAAATAAAGGCTCGCAACATTTAAAAGTCTTCAGTAAAATTATAGCTCAAGAGATTTTAATTAGAATGAAGGAACAAACTTGCCAGAAAGACAGTGAAATAATGTTGGAACTTTTGGGTTTCGATACCTTTCAACAAACCACAGCTGATCACAAAGTTCTACAGATAATTATCAACAACGTTTTTAAAAAGAGAGAATTGAAGAGAAATGGTATCGATCGGCAAAAGTTTTCTGAATTTATAATTCACATAGAATCGAAAGAATCCACTGAAACAGTTGCTGATCTTTTGGAAAAATTGTACTATTGTAATCAAGATCCGTTTACAGCACAATTACTGGCCAGGTATTACATAAAAATTAAACTTTGGGTTAAAGCGGAAAAATTTGCAAAACAGGCCACTGAAAAACTCCCAGAAAACTCCTTTTTGTGGGACACTTACGGTCAAGTTTTCAAAAGTCAATTGTATGCTAAAATGCCGTTTGATAAGCACTCAAAAGAAGGCACAAGTTTCGATGAAAGAGAAATACTCGAACTTATTTACCTGGCCAAATATTGTCTGATGGCTTTTCGAAAGGGTCAGAGTGTTTGCGAATTGGAACCTTCAACTAACGAAGAAAATAACCTCGCTGCTTATTTTGGTGAGCTCAGAGCCATCGTTCTACTATTGAGTGCACTTGAAATGTCACCCTATTTCAGAGATCGAAATTGGTTTCACAGGTTTTTAGTTGATCGCCAGTTCGAGTTTCCAGTTTTACAGTTCCTTAGCGAAGAAGACACTCAATTTTTGAAAAGTCTTGAAAACTGTTCAAAAGAGGCTATGCGTCGCCTAGACGATGAGTTTCTTCAAATGAAAGGTAAAGTTATTCGGCCTCCAGACCAACAAGACAAAGATAGAAAAACACTTATTGATCTGAAGGCTAGTTTGGATGTGTTCTTTGGAGAGTGTACAAAACAACCACCTGTTGGATTTAACGAAAGAGACACTTGTGAATACAGATTGAGAAGAGCCAGACATCTAGGGGCGTCTTCTCTAAATTCTTTATTAGACATGAGAAAAGAGGGGAAAAAAGACACTTTACAGGAAATAATGTTTTTGCTTCTCCTGAACATGAAATCAATATTTAGACAGTTTTATGATGTAAGGAGTATGCTAGATATTGTGACCATATGTCTCTTGGATAAAGCGGTATCGCCGTTGATTAGCTACCAACAAATATTGATATGGAGTAAGGAAATGTACCTATTTGGAAAACAAATGCAGGGAAATAGATACTTTTTAGAAATGTACCTTTATTTTGTTTTGTACAACTTTCCCACTGTTGAGAGATCGTATTTTAATATTAGTAATGGAGCTGATTTGTCTCTAGCTATAGACGAGTGGAGAGTAGCATTTAGAAAGAATTACCCTAAATCTACTTGGTTCCACAGAAGTCGCGAGACGACTCTTTTCTTTCTAGGCAACGGCCAACCTTTGCAGGACATTATTTTCTTCGATAAAACAGAGGTCATAAAAATGTACAAACTACACGAGCAGTTATCACGTCCAAAGTTTAGCAAGAACTTACGGGTTCTTTCTGGAATCCTAGCAGAAGGCGGACATGAAGTTATTCTGCAGGTCCATTCTTTAGACAAAGTCTCTCTAAAGCTAACCATTCCCACAGCGTACCTTGTTAAAAGAAACGATATGTTCAAAAAAAGAGTTTATTTTTACATCGGTTTCAGTTTCTCTGGCCCCAAAGCTTTCGGAATGTGCCTAGAGAAACCAAAAAGCTGTGAACCACCTTTGCAATCTGCAGACAGATCAATGCTCTCAACACCGAAACTAAAGCCAGACAACATGTCGCATATAATTGAGCAGCACTCTATAATTAAGAAGCAGCTTAATACAGAGGTAATCCTTAAATTTTTTTCCTAACAGATTTTATTTGAATAAGTAAAAATTAAACTTTTTTTTTTTAAAAAAAAAGAGAGCTTGTTTGACTTACATTTTTTTTTGTAAACACATGTGATGACCAATAAATAATAAAATATATACAAAAATAACAACTACAATGTTAAACAATGTCTTTAATACTTATGTTCGAGATATAATAAAAAAAATTAACAGACTCACGTCTAGAACTATAAGTCTCTAATGACGGAGAAATGTGCATAATAAACCAGCCATGTTCAGCCACTCATTTCAGAGTTAAGCACCAGCCTTTTATGTTCCAACGTTTACTTTTCATTAATATCAGCTAATTTCAAAACCCCATTCTTCTACTTATGGTTTGGCCCGCCGATCAAATTAACGAACACAATGAGGCCCGCGACTCGAAAGATTTGCCTACCCCTGTGTTTAAAAACCATATTTTATATGATGCTTAATTATTTTCTGGCCAGTGCTATTCCTAAAAAAACTTTTAGTTAACTCAAATCAGTATATAATAAATTAAAGATCCTTTTCATTATTGAAATTACGTCCCATAAATGGTTGAAATAGATTTAAATTTAGCAGAGTTTTTTTTTTAAAGAAATGAGCTTATGTAATAGACGTAGTTAAAAAAAGGTAAATCATCTTCTTATGTGGTATTCTTTCTTTTTCATCCTAGGCTAATTCCGAAATCAGAGCAAAACTTGAAGCCCAGAAATACGAACTGGAACGAAAAATAAAGACAATAGCAGGAGAATAAATTAACAGGCAATCGATCCGTTCAACAAAACCCTCAAAATTATGTCTTACATGTTATTTATTTTATTAAAGTATGTTTTGTTTTTACGAAGCTGTTAAAATAACATTAAATAACAGTTCTATACAGATTTACAATGACAACATATGTTTCTTTTTAAAGCCCATACTCATATCTCTGCATAAATATTTTATTAATTATAAGAGGTATATGTATGTTAACATTAACTATGTTTTGATCATGAAAACGCTTATTATTTTATATTCTCAAGAGTTTTATGACTTGATGAAAAATTCATCGTAGCTATAAAATACTCATTAATAAATAGTCAATACACTTAACGTTCTGGTGAGATGTTTTGTATTTTTTTATCCACGTATGCTGAACACACGTTTTAATATTGAAAGGCAGCCATATTGCGCTGATATGATATACTTATGCTTAAAAATTGAAAAATGCGCTGGTACCGTAATACACAGCAAATGAAGATAAAATGTTTGCCTAAATGAGCTAAACAAAATGCGGTCGACCATTTTATTTAGTAGAACGAGTGATGTGTGAGCAAAAGTTTTGATACGAAACGCGTATTTTTAGTTCGATGCTAATTTATAATTGTCTGTTACTATGTTTGAACCTGCTGAATAAAACAGTCAGCAAAAGTACAAATGAGTACTGAAATGCAATGCCACTAGGGTGTACAAACATTTGGCTGTTTTATTTGTATGTAATTGAGTTGCTGATAGTTTAATCGTAATAAATGCACATTGTTATTTAAGGTATGACTTATTAATACATCTGTGTAAATGTTTAATTATTTATTCATAATGATGTCAATAAAGCACTATTGTTCTTTGTCATAAGATATCGATTTCAGTATCACCTATTTATAAGTTACTGGAGTTGCCTTGGCTTGAACCCCTAAAGTTTAACACGACAGTCATGGTCACGATCAAAGTGCCATCGATGCACCTTCGATATCAATTCATTAGTAAACAGGCTACACACAAAAAATTGAATCAGTCAATAAGACATGTTGAAAATTTAACATGAAACCAGTTAGTTTAACATACTATTCTTTTCTCCAACACTCTTCACTTTTTAAAGATAGAATTATATAAATAAAGTTATAGTTATCATATTGAATACTGGTTTGATTTTTTGTTAAATTACAAAATAAGACTGTGTTATTAAGACTAAGATTAAGTACAAGTTAACATACATGTATCCTTCGCAGTGTTAAAAGAAATATTTTGTTATAGATTTCTGAGTTTCGTTGATACCATAAAATAAATGGACCCATATAATTACACTGACCTTCCTGAACATTAAGCTATGGTTTATCTCTATTCAAAGGTTTTGCAAGGTACAGCCTGCATCGCATTAATAGTGATCTTATATGGTCGGTAATGTCTTAAATTCTGATTGAAATTTAAGATCAACACTTTGTGGTGAATTACCATGGATTTTCCAAGCTGCACGAATATGACTCAGGTGGCCTTTAATGAACGTCGCGTATGAAAAACAGAAATCAGTACGGACAAAGAATTTTGATAAGAGAGTAGCAAGAAACCCACCCGGAAAAAAAAAACCTTTATAGAGCAAATCCTCAGAGGACAAAACCCTCAAATCAGCAGATGTCCTTGACCTAACTACCAGTTGGACAGAAATGTTTGTGGGCTAGGTGATTCCCCTTATTAAAACATCTGGACTAAGTTTTGTTTACATTTTTAGACCTGTAGTAAGGTGGCTGTATTTCTTCTGGAATGACCCCATTTTAGCTATTCAATATTATTAGTAGGACATGCACCAGTGGACATAACTCCTGTTTATTTTAAATTGGGCTAGGTGTTTCCCCTCTATACAAAACTTTGTTTACATATTTCGACGTATACCAACTATATTTAGTTGTAATATCAAATTAGCAATTTTTCTCCATTTGGAAGTACACAGACCATGTACCAGTGGACAGATCTCCTGATGACTTGTGAATAAAACTGATGGACTATGCTTTTTACTTTTTTAAATATCTGTACGAAGATGCTAGTATTTCTCTTGGAATAAACTAGTTAACTTTTTTATATATTGGCAATACATTTGGAATGTGGACTCATCCCCTGTATAATTGAGCTAATTTATTTCTTTAATCAAAACTACTGACCAAAACTTTGTTTACACATTTACAACAAAAAGCCACTTAGTAGTTTTTTGTTTTTCAAAATCGATTATTTTTTTTCTCCGATAATATCACAAATCAGAGCTTCATTCCAAGCTTTCTAATGTATGATATTAGGAAGATAATAATAATATTATCATCATACGTTAATTTTTTTTAAGAAATGCTGTACTTTATGTGAATTAAACAGTGAATCTACCTTTTAAAAAGTTTTCTCCTTTGATTGATATGAAAAGTATCACTATAATTTAGTACTGTTAGCAACGAATACTATACACACAAGTTTGTGTTGATTTTGTTATTGAGACACATTCTTTATTCAAAAGTAATTATTTTATACTAACTTAATTAATTAAAAGAATATAGGAACATCTAAAGAATGTATCCAAAGAGCACAATAAAAGTAAAAAAATCGTATCCATTACTTAATCGCATGTTCTGATATAATGATGGTTGAACGATTGCCCTTTCCAGGATACGTATTGGATACAATGTATGGCTGTAAACCCCTTCCATATTGAATAAAATGTATGGCTGTGAACCCCTTCCATATTGGATACAATGTATGGCTGTGAACCCCTTCCATATTGGATAAAATGTATGGCTGCGAACCCCTTCCATATTGGATACAATGTATGGCTGCGAACCCCTTCCATATTGGATAAAATGTATGGCTGCGAACCCCTTCCATATTGGATAAAATGTATGGCTGTGAACCCCTTCCATATTGGATACAATGTATGGCTGTGAACCCCTTCCATATTGGATACAATGTATGGCTGTGAACCCCTTCCATATTGGATACAATGTATGGCTGTGAACCCCTTCCATATTGGATACAATGTATGGCTGTGAACCCCTTCCATATGGGATACAATGTATGGCTGTGAACCCCTTCCATATGGGATACAATGTATGGCTGTGAACCCCTTCCATATTGGATACAATGTATGGCTGTGAACCCCTTCCATATGGGATACAATGTATGGCTGTGAACCCCTTCCATATGGGATACAATGTATGGCTGTGAACCCCTTCCATATGGGATACAATGTATGGCTGTGAACCCCTTCCATATGGGATACAATGTATGGCTGTGAACCCCTTCCATATGGGATACAATGTATGGCTGTGAACCCCTTCCATATGGGATACAATGTATGGCTGTGAACCCCTTCCATATGGGATACAATGTATGGCTGTGAACCCCTTCCATATGGGATACAATGTATGGCTGTGAACCCCTTCCATATGGGATACAATGTATGGCTGTGAACCCCTTCCATATGGGATACAATGTATGGCTGTGAACCCCTTCCATATGGGATACAATGTATGGCTGTGAACCCCTTCCATATGGGATACAATGTATGGCTGTGAACCCCTTCCATATGGGATACAATGTATGGCTGTGAACCCCTTCAATATGGGATACAATGTATGGCTGTGAACCCCTTCCATATGGGATACAATGTATGGCTGTGAACCCCTTCCATATGGGATACAATGTATGGCTGTGAACCCCTTCCATATGGGATACAATGTATGGCTGTGAACCCCTTCCATATGGGATACAATGTATGGCTGTGAACCCCTTCCATATGGGATACAATGTATGGCTGTGAACCCCTTCCATATGGGATACAATGTATGGCTGTGAACCCCTTCCATATTGGATACAATGTATGGCTGTGAACCCCTTCCATATTGGATACAATGTATGGCTGTGAACCCCTTCCATATGGGATACAATGTATGGCTGTGAACCCCTTCCATATGGGATACAATGTATGGCTGTGAACCCCTTCCATATGGGATACAATGTATGGCTGTGAACCCCTTCCATATGGGATACAATGTATGGCTGTGAACCCCTTCCATATGGGATACAATGTATGGCTGTGAACCCCTTCCATATGGGATACAATGTATGGCTGTGAACCCTTCCATATTGGATACAATGTATGGCTGTGAACCCCTTCCATATTGGATACAATGTATGGCTGTGAACCCCTTCCATATTGGATACAATGTATGTCTGTGAACCCCTTCCATATTGGATACAATGTATGTCTGTGAACCCCTTCCATATTGGATACAATGTATGGCTGTGAACCCCTTCCATATTGGATACAATGTATGGCTGTGAACCCCTTCCATATTGGATACAATGTATGGCTGTGAACCCCTTCCATATTGGATACAATGTATGGCTGTGAACCCCTTCCATATTGGATACAATGTATGGCTGTGAACCCCTTCCATATTGGATACAATGTATGGCTGTGAACCCCTTCCATATTGGATACAATGTATGGCTGTGAACCCCTTCCATATTGGATTCAATGTATGGCTGTGAACCCCTTCCATATTGGATACAATGTATGGCTGTGAACCCCTTCCATATTGGATACAATGTATGGCTGTGAACCCCTTCCATATTGGATACAATGTATGGCTATGAACCCCTTCCATATTGGATATAATCTATTGCTGCGAAGCCCTTACATATCGGATATAATCTATTGCTGCGAACTAATTTCATACTAGACATAATCTCTGGACTCTGGAGGTGTCTAAACGACGCCTCTGTTATCAGTAAAGAGAGTGTAAACGTATATCGTATAATTACGGTGTATAACGATTTATGTTTACGCTCAACTCATTGCACTTCTTGTATAATATTTCATTTTAAATATATTATTTAAGAACCCTCTCAATGAGTGAATTTGCTATAAAAATTGGTAAGTCTCCGTGCAGTCATGTTATTAGATTGTGTATCAAATACGTTGTCTAATTGTTTAACGGGTGAGTCCCTGGAAAAAAAAGCACAACATGTTGTCTTGATTTGTTCATATGACTACACAATGATGCACAACAATGAAGCGTTTAAAGACAGACAAGCCTAACCCCAAAACTTTTCATATAGTAAGGTAAGTTCCTCTAGCCCTTGTGAGACCTCAGATGATAAAAAGTTTCTCAAGCAAAGGGATAGTGAAGGGGGGGGGGATACGTTTCTAGCTCAGACCCTAATACTTTATATATATATATATATATATATATATACTAGCTGTACCCTGCAAAACCTTTGCATGGAGTTATAACCCCTTAGGCTTGATCGGTAGGCTATGCTATTTTTTGGTTTCGGACAGATCCGATTTTTTTCATGGTTGTATTTTAAACTGGAATACTGTTGTACATGTATTAATTCTTTACTTTCGATTTAACGCACACTGGAAATGAGTATTATTATATTTTAAACTGGAATACTGTTGTACATGTATTAACTCTTTACTTTCGATTTAACGCACACTGGAAATGAGTATTATTATATATGATACTACAAACGTTTCAAGCCATTCTGGCATAACCCAAGAAGTGGGTTTGGCTAGTATGGCTTAAGACACTTCAATAGTCCTGGTACGGACTAGTTTGTCGGTACTTGATAGCGGTCCTAAACTAGTTTCACCCTCATACATAGTGTATAGTCAATCTGCAGCCATTAACCTGTGATCAGGCCCGTAGCGTGCGGGGGGGGGGCGGGCGGCCCCCCTGCGTTTTGTCTGCCCCCCACTGCTTATTCGCTCTACTTAATAAAATGTATTACCTGGCCCCCTACTATTGCCTGGCCCCCGCTGTAGAATGCCTGGCCCCCTGCTGTTGAATTTTCACGCTACGGGGCTACCTGTGTTCGTGGGTCCTTTTTTATTTGTGTGTGTAAGATTAAAAAAAAAATCAATAAATAGTTCTTTACAGACGACTGGCTCAAGTTTGAACATTTTTTTTCCTCTTGCGTTGTACTCACAAACTTTAACTTCCATTGCACATACTTTCTGTCCATGCTGAGAACACACGTTTAACGTATAGGGAAAATGTTCATTCTAAAGGCATTTTCCTTCAATTTTTTTAACAACTTGTGTAGAAGACTCTATTTTGATTGTATGATTAAAGAACAGAAAATTGAATCTGTACAGGCTAATTGTATGCTGTATTTGTTATACCCTATCATGTATATTATTATATTTTAATATAATTTTTTGGTATGGATTAGTTTTGATGGTTCATAATTAATTGTGTATATTGTGAAGCATAAATGAGGAGCCATTAAAAATAAATAGGACGGACAGCTACTTTTTGAATATTTTCTTTATGTACTTTAACATTTTTAGTTTGTTTGCTAAATTAATAAGATCATATTCTTAAAACTTTATAAGGTTGGCACTCAAAGATACGCGGGCTCGTTAGTTGAATAATACCAAATTTATTCACAGTCTACACACAATGTACAGGTGATAAAAGTCCAGGTGAGACCAGAGTCCACTGTGCGCACAATTGACCCAGTTTAACAAGTTAACTGTATCATGACGACGTGTCAATAACGAATTCGCCGCATCAACAGAACTGACACTCTCCAGCTCATCTCCTCCCTGTGTCCTCTCAAGGTGTGCGTTTGTTCCTCTCTGGTGGTACTCGTCTCACAGTGTGGTATTTTTTTAAACATAAATTCTGAATCGTTGCCTTTTTTGTTTGTTTTGGTTTAGACCAGAAGTGTTCAAAATATTTCAACTCACGGCCACATTATGTTTTTTTTTTAATTAGAATGAAAGACAGGACCAAGAGCTGATGAATGGAGTGTTTATATGAAATAATAATAAAATGTAAACGACATTGAAATGAAGGAGCTAAATGTCGCTGGCCGGAAGGCCCATCTTTTTTCACTTGTTTTCAAAAAAAAAAGATGTATAGATAGACCTCTCATTGCTGACTTTTTTTCTATTTCTTTAACCGAAGTTAAACATGTTAAATGTATTCTAGAAGAAGCTTTTTACAAATCTTCGGCAATAGAAAGGTGAGATTTCAGGTGTCATACCAAGTAGGCCTATGTATACATATCTTAAGTAAACAGTTTATTTACAAATTAAAATAGATGTTGGACCGTATGTATCCCAGCTAGTCTTCAAACCAGGAGCTATACAGTTAGTCTTAACCTAATTCTGATTAAAAATGCAGGACAGTAGCAGTGGGCAGTGCTCTGGAGGCCCCAAATAATTGTCCAAGTGAGCGATTGTTTCATATATACTTAAATATTTAGCACTGGCGTATAGTATCTTGATTTATACTGGGCCCTCATATCTCAAATAGCTTAGGGCCCTATCAAGTATAAATCCGGCCCTGGCAGGGGTGAGGTTACATTAATGTGATGTAATAGGAAGTGGTAGTGTGTTCGGAGTGGGCCCTGTTAGTGATGATTCTCACCGTGGGCCCCCAAGATTAGCTGATGGTAGCCCGGTAACTCATCCAGTCAGATACGCGGTCGGCGATTTTATCCGTTAGTTTTGTGACTAAGTAAATGTAGCAATCTGTAAGTCAAAGACAACTTACATTGAGGAGAAGTTTTGATGATAAAAAATTTTTAAGCAAAACATTATATTTTATAGGATTTTTTTCTTTTTTAAAGATCTGGAGTAATTGAATTGAAACTCATTTTGATATGAAAATTTAAAGTGAGTAATCCCTTAATAACCAGTCACTGCTTTGTAAGTTAACAATAAATTGATTCACACATTCATTTCTTTACTCTAAGTAAAATAGCAAATTTAATATGAGCAATTAGTAAATTGAAAAAAGAAAACAGAACAAAATATGTGCCTTTAGTTTTTATCATGAAAACTAAAGAAATGAATGGTAATACTTGTCAACCATTTTTAAACTAACGGATTTACCCGCTGATAACACTTCGATTTCTGTCTTGCCGTCTTTCTGTGAGGCATGCGGGCATGATCAACATGGGAAATTTCCTTTTTTAAAAGTGGAATTGAAACTAAAAGTTTTTTCCAAGAAATTTCTGAAGGAAATCAGGGAATAACCATCAAAATTGTACATATTTTGGGTAAAAAAAAAACAACGTACGGTTTAAATTTAAAAAAGTAATGGATTTAAAAACAATTTTCAAATGAATTCATCATGGTTCATTTATAACTCATGTGTGTAACCTCGATTTATCATAGATATAACCATTTATTTGTATATTTGGGACCGTTGCAAAACACTTCACAATGGAGGATTAAAAATTTCCATGTTAGCTATTAATAGATGATTTTGCCCTGGATTATTGTTACAATTGTTTGGGATGTTTGGATAAAATATTCAGGTAAAATCATGTTAAGTTAATGGGACTGGTCAGGTTCTTATATTTGTACCTTTCATACCATATGTTTCAATTACGCTAGCAATAGATGCGACAGACTAGATATATGTGTTACTGTATACAGTGTGTTCTATAATTACGCTGGCAGTAGATGCGACAGACTAGATATATGTGTTACTGTGTACAGTGTGTTCTATAATTCACATGTGAAAGCGTGTGTTGAGATCAGCCTTGTTTTAACTTTGTTAAAACGTGACGTGAGCCATGGCTTGAGACGTGCCGTACTGGTTATCATCTTAATGACGGACGATTAATTGATGAAAGCTAATAAAGATCGTATTTTCATGTGCATTACATTAAAGCAGTAATGACCCAATTTTTTTTAACTCCGCTGCGGACACTGCAGTTTGAGAATACAGATGAGTGAGAAGAAGAAAAAAAAAGCTCTGCGCTATTCAGAGAGATAGCTGGGTGCACATGCACACTATCTAGTGCCTACCTCTGTACCTACCTACATAACTACCTATATACCTACCTACCTACCACCTATATACCTGCATAACTACATACCAACTACATACTACCTACCTTTCTACCTTCTTACCTACTTTCTACCTACCTACCTTCTACCTACCTACCTTCTACCTACCTACCTACATACATACCTACATGCATATTTACTACCTACCTATATTACTACAAACCAACTACATACTACCTACCTACCTAGAAACAATCTACATTTCGTTCGTCATGCAGTACATTACAACCGCCAACGCTTACACTCGCTCGGGATAAACGGTTCATCAGTTATTGTCTATTACAATATTTAAACTCAAAATAATATTATATTGAAACTGCTCGTGTGTCTGCTTTTGTGTCTGAACTCACGTTTATCGCCAGTATCGCTCTCTTAAATCCACTGTCCAATATAATCTCACATGGTACTCGTTAATCGTAACTAGTTGATTTATTTATAGAAATAAACCTTTTAATTCAAGAAAGAATTTGTAACGGCCAAATTAAAAGTGAAAATCAGCGCACGCTGTTGAAGTGTTATATTTTTGTACAACTCACACCCTACATGTCGACGCTAATTACTTGTTCATGAAATATTGTTGTAAACAATCATTGTTTCTCTCATTGGTAAACTTAAAATAATGCTTAAGAAATATGAATTATAAAAAAAAATTGTGTCCGCCATTGTGTTTATTTTTTCACAATCATAGCGCGGACTGGTTGATTGTGTTTACTGACTTCAAAGCACAGTTCATAGTATCACTTTTAGTACTGTTTGTTTGTGTAATATGTGTAATTTATAGCAGATCTATGGAGCAGAGCACACTTTAAAAATATAACTGGGTCAAAAAACATTTTTCTGGAAAAAATCATTATATATATATATATATATATATATATATATATATATATATATATATATATATATAGAGAGAGAGAGAGAGAGAGAGACAGAGAAGAAAGGGAAATTGATATTTATAATAACTATGTAGTATATATACTATAAGGCATGGCCTACTTTTGGTACATGGAAATACAGACAGAAATATAAACATACATTTTAGAACTTCACATTTAAAAATACAGATAAATATAATTGGCTAATGGAAAAGATTTTACCAGGTCCATATTTATTAATTTTAAACAGCAACTGGTTAAAATCCATTTACGTGAGGCCAGTCATTCAATATTTTAATTTAATCCTTATCCCAATTTATTTTTTATTTTTTCAGCTCTGTTAAAAAGAGAATGAATGCCCAAGACTGGGAGAGAATTCAGCGGAACTGGACAGAACTTCTGCAGGTCCATCCTGCCCACATTAAAAACTACCTTTATCAGGTAAACAATCTGTCTACAACAGTGGTTTTTTTAAATTTTATATTCCACTTTCTCTCTTGATGCTTTGATTTCATCAACATATACATAATTATCGATATTTAAAATATTACATTGTACCATGTATGAATTCTAAATTCCTAAATGGAAGGTTTCGAACAGACCACCCCCCCCACCCCACCCCATCCTTCCTAGTAATCAAATCATGGTGTTGAGTGGGTGTATAGTCGGCAAAACAGTTTTGAAGACTAAAATAATTTTTGTTTTTTTAATTTAGTTATTTAGCATATTATTGTCTTGTTTTAGTAAGCTTTGCATCCTTAGGAATGAAATGTTTACTAAATTACATGCACATGTATTTTAACTGAATATTACTTCACAATAGAATTAATTCTTTGTTCACAGAAATTCTTGTTTTTCACAAAAGAACTGTATACAATAATTACTTTAGATAAAATGAAAAAAACAAACTCGACAGCTACAGAAAAGATCAAGAATTTTTAATTTTTTTAATTGGTCTGTTGTATCCTTTAGGAAGATGTTTTGACCTTAACAGAAAAGAAGTTCATAGACAGTCAGAGAGACCAAGAGACACAAATGAAGATCATCTTAGATACGATAAAGGAAAAACCTAAATATAAAAATGCTTATAAGTAATTAGACATAGAGTGATAATGTTGGCTATTTATACTTATTATGTGGTATTTTCATAAAAAAGCAATAACAACATTTATAACAACGATATATTAAAATGATTCTTGTTTCTCACAATCTATCTATCTATCTATCTATCTATCTATCTATCTATCTATCTATCTATCTATCTATCTATCTATCTATCTATCTATCTATCTATCTATCTATCTATCTATCTATCTATCTATCTATCTATCTATCTATCTATCTATCTATCTATCTATCTATCTATCTATCTATCTATCTATCTATCTATCTATATATCTATCTATCTATATATCTATCTATCTATATATATATATATATCCATCCATCCATCCATCCATCCATCCATCCATCCATCCATCCATCCATCCATCCATCCATCTATCCATCTATCTATCTATCTATCTATCTATCTATCTATCTATCTATCTATCTATCTATCTATCTATCTATCGGTCCATATATCCGTCTGTCTGTCTGTTGGTCTGCCCCTCCATCTGTCAGTCTGTCTGCGGTCCGCCCGTCTGCATATCGATTTATCGATCTAAAAAAGTGAGGTTACTTTGCTGTAATGAATAAAACAAAAGTATGGTTCTTTACATTGTTCAAATGATCATATCTTACTAGATACCCACATAGCAGACAAAAAATCGCCCTGGTACTTAACCGTGGGCAGTCGGAAACAAAGTCTAGGCAGTTAACAATTTTTTTTCCTCCTATTCTATTTTGTTTGAGATTTTAGGGGCATCGAACTTGGAAGCATTATTGTATTTTTCGTGAGGTGTGATTGTATATTAAACATTCTGTGAGGTGTGATTGTATTTTATATTAAGGTTTTTTTTGTTTCCAGGTATTTGATAACATGTCTAGGTCACGATCCGGTTAATAAACTGATTGCGGATAAAATGGAAGCTGCAAACCCAAAGTCGGATGCATCCCTTTGTTCAAAACGTAAGTTATGTTTCCATAAAAAAGTGAATTATCAAAGTATTACGTCTTACCCCTCCACACGCACGAAAAGCTTAATTGAGTAACTCCGTTACTAAAGCATACAGAGAATCGAAGAATTAGTTGTTTTGTGTATGTGTAACTAAAAGTTATATTTTAAGATATGCTAACATGTGACAGGATCATAATTTAACTCATGAATATTTTTTTTTGCGTTTCATGTAGAACATCTGTTTATTTAAGATGAAATAGAATTAAACTCTGTTTTTGTCGATAAATCCAATGGAGTTAAAATAAATGTAGATAATTTTTGGCTTGTTATTTCTTACATAGGTTAGTGCTTGTATAATGTTGCGAGTTTTTTTTCTGTTATGTTGTGTGCCTCTTGATCCTTTTATCTACCTGTTATTCACCCTCCTTTGGTTCTAATAATGTAGATTTAAATATAGCATTCTTCACACACTGTACAGTTACACATGCAAACAACAACATAATGATGGCAATATTTATCATCTAACATAGTCAAATATAATTAACAGCAATGATAGTTACAAATTCAAGTGATTTCTCAAAATTCAATAATTTTTCTATAAACCACTAGGGACCGCCGGATCTAAAATCGTCTGACTCTGTCTCAACTCACTTTAAGACTACACTCTACGTACACTATAGTTGACTTCTTCATACGACTACGTCAACTCTCTACGCCTGTCTCAGCCTAACTCCCGTCTTTACGCTCTCTGTACTAACTGTTCCTGAATCTGTGTACCTAGCATAAGTCTTGTTAAATCACCGCCTTGTGTGTTCAGCAGCAATACGTAA
>JAGDYQ010000109.1:3230837-3278589 GCA_021962125.1 Bulinus truncatus
AACTATAACTCTCTCGTGATCACTCAGAATACAATAATATATTTCACTCAGAATAACTACAATGACACGTCTGTCCTATACGAGAGTGGATCTTCAACTGTCTAAATTCGTTCTTACTTCCGGAAATATAAAAAACTCGGATTTAGTTAAATTAAAAGTGATCTTACTGTTTCGAAACAATTATATTTTTACACGAAACAATTATATCTTTACACTTCTATACCTTTACACAATTATACCTTTACATTCCTCCCCACCCACCAAAAATGTGCAACATTTCTCTAAAAAAAAACTATTATTAATTGCACTATAGATCTGTACCATCCTTAATTTATGATAAGTTACAATCAATGTATCAAAAAAATATTCCACTCTATGCAACTAGAGTAACTATATACATCAATATATATACACTTGTATTTCTATTTATAATAAGTTATCTACAAAATAACATTATAGGTGCATATATTTGCATCAACATCATGAAAAAAATTGACAAGTTACAACCATAAATTATATGTCTTACAATGTGGTATCTTAATACTACAGCATTGTCAAAATCAAATTAATTATTTTATCAATTGTTACTGTATACAACATGGCATATCGTGCCGAAGCGATGCCAAAATATATTCAATATCCCCATTAAACTCAAGTACAATATCATGGCATTCCTATGCCCAACTTAAATATATGCGTAGTTTCCGAAGAAATTCAAATAAGACAGTATGACAATACCGATGTCCATACTCTTAATTCAATAAATAATAATCATCAGCCACCTGGCTGGATCTCATGGGGTACAATCAACATACAGCGTCCCTGCTGCTTATATGGTCCTTTCCGACCAACCCTTGGATAAACCAAGTACAATAACTAATTGAGAAAAAACAAATGATTATGAACAATATTACCTAAGTCCATCTCAACATTATAACTAATTCATAGTACCAACATAATATATTCCACAGTTTCAAATTACACAATGTCTAACAGTGGTATACTTTTTTTTAATCCTGATATATAAATATGTATATCACCTCAAAATTTGGTGAACAAGTACAAGTTTGTGGTATCCAAATAATTACAAGTAATGGTAACAACTAATCATGTCACAAAAAATGTTATTTCATGTTACCAAAATCTATGTAAACAATCTTCCTAATATGCACTAAGTAAATGATAAAAATAATGTACAATACCATTATATACAATAATTTGCTAATCAATGTCAATTCATGCAATATTTAAAAAAAAATAAATTACAATGCCAATGTATGCCATCTCAAAAAAAATTTGTTCAATGCCATTATATAGAATAAATTGTTCACAATGTCTTTCTATTACAAAAAAAATTGCCATGTCAGTGTTTTTAAACACCAACCTAACATTAACAATCTTCAAAAAAAAATTATTGCCAAGTCATTTATTAACATGAAGTACAATGTGCCATAATCAACAAAAAATATAATCATAATATATCATGCTGAATGAATTTATATTCTTGAGTAAGAATTTCTAAAAAAAAAATTACTATGTGTTACCAAATATGCTAACTCAAATTACTATTCTCCATTTATAATATCTATGTAAATCACATCATTATTTATCAATGTATGTATATATGTGTACTAGTTAAGTCTAAGATAAATTTCATTTAACAATCAAGAAAAATATTTTGTATGTTATTAATTGTTATTTAATTATTATGCCAGCAACAAAATATCTGATCAATTTATTCAGTTAGCCTTGATAAAATGTCTGGTATGAAATTATCTGAATCTATTATATGTTCTATATGTGAATTTACTATTTTCATCTAAGTCTTGTTTCTGTTTCATTTTTTTAAATGTATGTTTCCTGTCAAATAATGTGCCTCTTGAATGTGTATGTTTTCTCAAACTGGATTTCAAATAAGAAATATGTCTAAGTTTAAAACAATTATTCTTTATGTGACCAAAATGTTTACAATAGCTACATTGAAGCTTATTAAAATAATTTGTATGTTTATTTATCTCATATATTTGTCTTGTTCTGCATTTATTGTTATCTACATGGTTGGATTTATACTGTACATGTCCACTTCTATAGTCATTTTGTGGTTGTTTATTTCTCATTTTGCTATTGTGTGTATGTCTATTACTATATGTCTTCTGTGGTTGTTGTCTAATTCTGATGTTTTCTTCATAGGTATTACTAGTTTGTTTATATCTAAAGGGGCAAAATGATTGTTTGTGACCAAAATTATGGCAGCAGTAACATTTAATATGTTTAAATTTTAGGGTGCATCTATTTGCTTTATGGTCAGGTTTCTTACAATGAAAACATATTAATTTGTGTTTATCTGATACTGTTGACTTTGTTTTACTTTGTTTATTATTATGTGTAACAACTGAAAATGAGTTAATTTGTTTTACTATTGTTGCCTCTGTCTGCTTTTCAGAATTTTGCATATTTTGCTTAGGTGTCTTGTCTATTGATGTTTCATTCAGATCTTTTATAACTTGTATGGAGTTTAGATGCTGTACACTATTGTTATCTTTATTTATTATTTGTGAATCTAACTTCTTTATTATTGTTGGTATATTGTTAGACTGTTCAGCAACATAAGTTGTCATATGTTGTTCAAATTTTTCAAATTTTTCTATCAATGTTTGCAAACTTTGAGTCAATGTTTGTATTTGTTGACTTTGTTCTTGTATGATTGTCCTTAATGTATTATTATCATCTTGCTGTTTTGAATCAAAAGTGACAACATGATCTTTGTTTTGTTGATCTACTAATATATTTGTGTTTGAGTCTATTGTCAAAACCTGATCATTATCTTGTTGACTTGGGTCTATTGCTACAACTTGATTATTATCTTTTATTTTCACATCACTGTTTTCTAATGTGTTTAATTTATGTTTGCGTTTTTTTGCCACGTTTGACTTTTTTTTTATGATTAAGCGTCATATGTATCTCTATGCCATCTGAAGAGCTAAAATTTGCATCACATTGCTTGCAGCTATATCTGAATTCATCATCTATAAACCATCCTCTTTTATTTCCTGTATAACCACAGTCTAAACCTTCCTCTTTTTCTTCCCATAAATTTTCTTCTATATCCTTAGCCTCCATATTGCCGGTTCAGATATATGAAATATGGAAATATAGTGATAAAAAATCACTATTATAGAAAAATATGTGATACTGATACTGTATCACTGGCAATACATAAAGCTGTAATCAATGTAACCTCAATTAAAATTACTGGCACTGATCAACATTAACTGGCATTGACTTAAATGGCATGGCAAAAAATCATTACACAATATTGTACAATGAAGTAACAAAAATAGAAGGGGGGTCAGTGTTCAGTGTCTAATAAATGATAAATAATAAAAAAAAAATAATTATGAAGAAATAAGGTTTTTACAAGACAGGACTTAAACGATAACAGAATCAGCGAAAAAAATTCCTAGTAGATTGATAGTAGACGTGAGAGAAAAATAATGATTAAACTAGACGAGACATCGACAAAACTGGTAGAAAAAAAAAAAATTTCGGACAATATTTAAACAAAGGGGGTTTAAACAATGAACAAACAAGTCGCAGACAACTAAATATTTACATGATATCGATAATCTAGCTGGATCCAAAATTAATCAACCAACACACAATTAAGTGTAAAGATCCAGAAAGAAAATCAGTATGTCCTAACAGAAAGCGCCAGATGACTAGTTCAACTGACTCACCACTCCACCACCCATTAATGAAACAAATAACATAAATGAACACTGATTATAAGGGGAAAATAAAATAGGAGAGAAGAAAAAAAAAATTATTTAAATTTAAAGTAAATATATTTACTTGTCTTCCTTGTTCTGCTGTTCTATCTTCTTGTCCTGGTTCCTAATAATGTTAATACAAGCACTAACAAGCACAGTCTTTAGTGTAGCAAACAGCCATCTTGACCTGTGACCTTGCCTCCTTTTCCGTAGATGAATGAAAGTGTCAATGTAAACACTGGCCAACAGTGAATGAAAGTTTCTTCCTGAATGTACAAGGTAAACAAACACAGTCTGAGATGTGTAGTGTAGTCTCAGTCTACAAGAAAACAAGCGGCCATCTTGACCTGGTTTGCACGCCGTCTACGGGAAGGTGCTGACGTCATCGGAATACACAAGCAGAGAGAAAATAATGATGAATTCTCTAATGATGAATTTTTATACTGTAAGAAGTATATCTTCTTATATTTGGCAACTAGGTACCAAAGTGTGACTTTAATCGGGCAGTAGGGTATGCCGCGATCAAAATGAGGTGTCACTTGCTAACGACCTCAGTGTCGGACACGTCGACTTGCAAATGTGGGTCACTGTGGATGTGGGTCACCGTGGGGCTCCGTCGGGTTGAATCAACTTTTGTTGCCGCCTCTGGAAGATGAACTTTTATTTGCAAACTGTTAACAGTATACTGGTCTCTCTGGTCTTCGGGATGCTTAGGTTCTCCATGTTGGCCACAATTTATCAGATTTCTGGTGCCGCCTCTGGAAGATGAATTCAGCTCGTCCAGCAAAATGGAAGTTGTACTTTCCTGTGTTCGTAGTTCTTATTGTTCAGTTTTCAGGTTCAGTTCGTCACCGCTGCCACCATTGTCAGGGTATATTCTTTGGGCTACCACTGCTATCAGCATTTGTCAATGTATAATTATTCCCAATTTTTGACAGGGTATTAAGTTCATTGCTGTATCAATATAGATTGTGAACTGGAGGCGTGTATTTGGTAGCTGTGGTGGTTCTTTCTTATTTACAAATCACAACATCAAAATAACTTGATACAAGAGTACTTTGCTGATTCAAGTATTTATTCTCGACACAATAATATTATAAAAGAAATGATGAAATAAATTCCGAGTACATATTGTAAAATCAATCCAATAAATTATCACATTCAAATAGGAACTCAATCAAGTTCAAAGGATCCATCTATAATATCCAAGTACATGTATATAATAAACTGTCTAGCACAATATCTCCAACATGGAGGTGAACTATAACTCTCTCGTGATCACTCAGAATACAATAATATATTTCACTCAGAATAACTACAATGACACGTCTGTCCTATACGAGAGTGGATCTTCAACTGTCTAAATTCGTTCTTACTTCCGGAAATATAAAAAACTCGGATTTAGTTAAATTAAAAGTGATCTTACTGTTTCGAAACAATTTTATTTTTACACGAAACAATTATATCTTTACACTTCTATACCTTTACACAATTATACCTTTACACTTTCTTTCTAAAAAAAAAAATAATAGCGTATAATTAATAGCTAAACGAATACGCTGTTATTTAATTTAAAATCACTTTATGTAAGAAAGTTTATGTTCTGTCTGTTGTGTTGATAACTAAAACTTTATATTTAAAACGCAAGGAAGAGGTTTAAGACCTGCTCCTACATTCTTATAAATAAAATAAACATTTAATCAAGTTTAATTTTCATTAAAATAATGTATGTAAAATATTATTACTTCGAGTTTGTTACATTGTGTGTTTATATACAGTTCTTGGCCTGGAATAACAGGTTTTAAATCAGTCTGAGGCATCATGATACTAACTAAACAGTTAATCTTTTTCAGAAAAATATAAAAAAATAAATTCAAAGTTAATGTTGACAAAATAAACTGTTAATATTGTTGTAGACTAAACATTTATGATTTATTTTCTGTCTGTGTTTGAACATCTTTACACTCCAGTTGAAGCATTTCCGTGGTGATGATCTATTATACAAAGTTTAGAATATCCCAATTTTTATAACCTTCATTTCACAAACATAATATACATATATATATATATATAAATATCAAATAGCTTATTTATGTTGTAAAAAGGATTATGGATTGTTCTATTTTTCTGTTATAATAGACCTAGTTTATCATAAGGCTAGCCAATGTTAGTTAGAATTGATCTTCGTAAACAATAACATGAGGATTTTATTAGACACCTCCTATCGTCGTGCCAGCTAACAGGTTAGTAAAATAAAAAAAAAAAAAGTTAATTGGATTCCGAATCACATGGTTTTACCATTTAGGCCTTGAAAAAACATAAGATAGTGCACCACATATACCACCTGCAACTACTACAGCCAACGCTGTTGTGGCCAACACTGCTCCTCCTGTCAAAGTTACAGCCGTACCTGCCGCAGCGGTTCCATCCATAGACCATAAAGCTGTTAGTACGGCAACCAACCCAACAGTTCCTCCTACTGCAGAACCAGTAATTTTTTTCTGTAACAGAGAATCCATTATGAATTTTGCTTGAATCTTTATCTTTAATTTAAGTCACTTTTAATTCCAGATCTTTTAATCTTTCTGATTTTTCTTTTTCAGACAATTTTCTGATCTCTTCAACTTCCTTCAAAAGTTTCCGCGCTTCTTCTAATAATTGTTTTATGGCTCCAGATCCGTTATCAATCTGCACTATATCATGAAGGATTTTTTCAATCTTATCTTTGAGCTCACTGAGTTTAGTTTGAGCTTTAATATTTTTAATTTCTAACACCTTTTTGTCTACCAATTTTGACATTTTATTAATGATGTCCATAATTGTTTGGATGGTTTGTTTAATTAGATGTAGCTGTTCTTGAATAAATTGAATTTGTGCTGGTAATTTCAACCCATCTGCTAATTGAATTCTTTGAGCAACACACTTTGGAAAGTGGTCGCTGGTATACACATTAGGTATTGAACTAACTAGTTGCATAAACTCTTTTATGCACTGTTCTCTTTTCGCTGCGTATTCTCTACCCTCATTGTAGAATAACACTATTCTTTTCTCACATTCATTAAGTAAAGTCAAAAACTCCGGAGGCCCGGTCTGCTCATTTAGCCAGTTTTGAAAGGTATAGTTTTTATCTTTGTCCTCAGTTATCATTTCGAAAATGTCTCCCTTAGTCATGATAACAATACAATGTTTTATAAACCGCTCTCCAAATGTTTGTTTAAGTAAATTAAAAGTATCAATTTCTTCTTTTGTAAATCTTACGCCGAATGATATAACATAAACTAATGCCTTGAAGCCTTCAGGACACAAGCTCATTCCGTTATATATTCTTTGTTGAATTTCTTCATTGGTCATCCTTGTGTCCATTAAACCTGGTGTATCCACAACTCTAACTAACATATCATCAAATTCACTACATTCCAGCTGACAATATCTAGATGCAGTACCTCGATAAAATGCCTTACGCTGTAAAATTTTATTTCCAGAAGAACTTTTTCCATTTCCAGTTTTTCCTAAAAGCAGAATGTTGATAATATTTTTTCTGTGAAATTTACTTTCTGGAAAAAACAACGAAAACGTACGTGACAATATATTAATTTTATCATATTAATAAAATATAAATACTATCGGGACATACTGGGACATAAGCCGATCAATAATACAAATGTATTGATTTACTAATTAAATGATTATCATAGCTGTCTAAATAAAAAAATCAGCTTACTTTGTCAAAAATTATTTTGGTTTGATTTTAAAACGTTATAATTTATATTATAGGCTAAATATAGAAATATGTCAAATATAAATTTAACATTGTCATTTATTAAGAAT
This sequence comes from Bulinus truncatus, assembly GCA_021962125.1. Lineage (NCBI taxonomy): Eukaryota > Metazoa > Mollusca > Gastropoda > Planorbidae > Bulinus > Bulinus truncatus. Next base: position 3,238,436 of record JAGDYQ010000109.1, read on the forward strand.
TATTTTACATTCAGTTAAAAGATTAGTTTATGTACCTGTATGATGTGATTCCATATTAGTTAGTCTTGCCCAGATTTTACTTTTGAGGTTCTTTTTTAGTACTCTGCTGACGAAAGCAGATGCTGAATTTAGTTTTACTCCGAAAAAATAGTCTGATTTTCTTTTCGAGCTCCTTTTATATATTAGACCCAGACAACTTTAATTATACAGCATTAACCAAATACAAATTTCCAGGTGTAAAAAAAGGAAATTAAATGATGAAAAGAGGGCTTCATGTCAGGTCCCACTGATAAAACGTGCCATTCTTAGAAACTGGTCACATGTGAGATAATTTATAAATAGAAACATGAGTGAAAGTTTCTAGTGAAAGATGAATTTGAACGGGGATTCCCATAGTGCACATATGTAGCATGTGAGCATGTAAACTGAATCTCGCAATATGTATTTTCACATTTTAAAATTATAATCAAAACTTATAGTTTGAATTTTGAATATTACCTTTTCTATTAGATGAATGAATGCAGGCTGCTCCCATTACGATAAAGAAACTGAAAATTGATTTAGTAACTTGTGAAACCAGTAGAACTCAAAATAAGGTTAAACTCTGAAATGATTAAATAAAATATTTTTTTTTAAAAAAAAAAAAAAAAAAAAGCTTTTAATTTTGTTTCACTTTCTCTATGCGGTGGCTTATTCCTTAAATCATGTAACTCAATTTCGGACATCTTCGAATTTAGTGATTGAAAATTGAAAAAAAAGTTGCAGTCTTAGGAACCACCAATGAAAATCTTCAAATGTTCGAAATGCTGTTTGGCGGCAAAAGAAAATGTTGTCTGCAAGCGTATTTTAATTTGTTCGTATTTACAAATTGCTGACACAATGTCCGGGATATGATTGTTTTCAAAAACTGATTTATTTATTTACATGCTTCATCTCTGTATTTAATATAAAAATAAAAGTTCCCTTAAGCCCCATCGAGGCAGATGAAGCGTAGGATTCACCTGTGTCAATAACCTCGTCATATACTCTCCCAATTTGAAATCAGGTACGCATTAACTAAAAATGACAATCGTTCACAAAGTGTGTGCAAAATAATAATATTAGTTTATTAAATTACATAGCTGAATTGAACTTTACTTTTTGTTAACGATGTGATAATAATTGTAAAAAGTTAAAAATTACTGATTACTTACTCGTATAGCTATCGATCTATCAACTATCTAAAATACAGAGAAAAAGGTGTGGGCGATTACAACATACAGCACTTGAGAAAAAGTACCTTATTAGATATACTGGCACTGTTTGTTTTTCCTGGCTTTAAATAAAATGTCACGTAACTAAACCATGTTGATTGGTTGGCCTTGAATAAATAACAAGCACAGCTCAAGGTGACCTGTAAATCAAGTTCGGTTTAAAATTACAGTACACATGAATCGTTGGTAAGTTCAATAAAATATCATTAGAGACGACCGAACAGAAAAATGTTGTTTTTAGATAAAATCAATACTTTAATTGGAAGTCCCTTGTACCAATATGATTGTAAAGTACAGCAAGTTACAATATATTACCAAAAATAAAAAAAAAGAAACAAGTGACTTAATTCTTGGGGCGTCTTTCAGTTACTGCTTGTGGAAGAGGGGAGAGGGGGGTGGCACGTTTGGTGTATAGATTGGCCACAATAGCTAGCCACGGCACAGGGCGCCACAATAGCTAGCCAAGGAACAGGGCGCCACAATAGCTAGCCACGGCACAGGGCGCCACAATAGCTAGCCAAGGCACAGGGCGCCACAATAGCTAGTCACGGCACAGGGCGCCAAAATAGCTAGCCACGGCACAGGGCGCCACAATAGCTAGCCACGGCACAGGGCGCCACAATAGCTAGCCACGGCACAGGGCACCACATTAGCTAGCCACGGCACAGGGCACCACAATAACTAGCCACGGCACAGGGCACCACAATAACTAGCCACGGCACAGGGCACCACATTAGCTAGCCACGGCACAGGGCACCACACTAACTAGCTACGGCCCTGGATGTAAGGCTTACATTGGGTATCCATAGATCCTACAAACTATGAATAAATGAAAACTAAACAGATGATAATGTATTCTCAAATTTTAATCTGATCATACAAGTCATGTTAGGTGCATAAAACTTTCAAGCATAAATGTTGCTTGGTTGTGTTTTAAATAAACCGAAAATTTAAAATTTAAAAGATAGCTAAACATTTTCCTTAGCAAGTTGAATGCAGTTTCAAAGTCCAAATTTCATTCTTAATAATGCACAAACTTTATTAACGCTGTATATCAAATACTTATGTACATATATATTCTTCGTCATCAACTCATCCTACTAGACAAAACAATGAGTAAATACTGAAAATTTCAGCCTGATACTTCTTTTAGTTTTTGAAATATTCACGTTCAAATATCGCGAAAATGTAAATGTCACGCGCACTCGAAACTACCCTTAAAAATTAAAAAAATCATATCTCAGAAAGTTTTTGACCAAATGGCCTGAAATTTTCAGGAATCACTCAACTTTGAATGTACCACAAGCCCTGAAAATTTCAGGAAGATCTGAGGGGTTCGGGTGAATACCACTGGTTGAGTTGACATGGAATGACCCAGCATGAGTAATTTATTATGCATTATTGAAATAGTGCATACAACAGTAGCATATAAATGTAAACAATGGTTGTCATGGGAGATAAGGAGACTTGAAGAAGTTGATCTCAAGGGGAACCTTGAGGGGGGTGCCATGTAAGCCTTTTATTGATGCAGAGGGGTAGCGAAGGGACGGCAAGCGGGGCATCACGCCCCAGGCGCAACTCACAAAGGGGCACCAAATGGTATATTTTACATATAATATTATATGATTTTCATGTGTTGGGGACGCTAAAAAGGTATTGTGCACTGGGCGCAGGTTAAGCTCTCTACGGCACTGTGTTGATGTAATCTAAATAAATTTACATGTTTATAATAGAAAAACTCATTTAATGGGTTTTTTTAATGAAATGTAGTATTGAAATCTCCAACTGTATTAATCACATTTGGATTGATTTACATCAAATAAAGATGTATGCCAAGTAAAGATGTACCTTCAGCTTTTGTATTTGGATATTTATACTGAGAGAGATGTTGGTTAAAAACACAAGTCGTAATCCTGACACATCTATTTCTTTTATTATTGATGAACTCTGCATCATTTTGATCAACCAAAAAAACTCACCCATTGGAAAAAACTAATTATGACACAAAAAGAGATTGAAAAAAATAATAAAATTTGATTTATTATTTCACGCTATTTAAAAAATAAAATAAAACAATGTTGACAAATGCACCCTGTTGGGGAGAATAATTAAAGTTCGAAATCGACATAGAAACGACATTACTTAATGTATAATTTATTCTTACCCAGATATATACTTATCTGTGAGTATATCACCATATCTTTACCCATGTATTATCTAGAAAATCTGAACACACACCTTGCCTCCACGCCACTGATATAATGCCTAAATACTGATGTGTCTAGAGTAAGACAGCTGTTATATTCACGGAAATGGTGCAGTTTCACAGAGCTAGTAAAGACAATAATTGAACATAAAAAAATTACTTTTAGTCTATATATATATATATTTATATATATATATATATAAAGATTTAGGTGTGTTTGTATGTGTGTTATGGGCTCGTACAATTTAATGTCAACTATATTCCTTCTGTATATTAAAATATACACTACTTCACTAACAGTACAATTACATACATTACAAATGTTTATGGGTTCCATGATGTTCATTATAAAGTCACACAATGTGTAATACAATCCACCAACTTTAACTTTTCATGACTGGCTGTTGCTCTCTATCTATACAATCTTCTGTCTGACTCTCAACTAACTTTTGCACTACACTCTACGACTGTCTCACTCCAACTTCAATTAATTTTAACTCATCTGCTGAGCCGTACAGCTGGGTTCATGCTATAACATGATGTTAATCATCCTTGATAAACTGTACCGCCCTGAAACAGGTGAGTATGTAAGATGGGGCGAACTGTTGGACATGAAAGACTTACTCACGAGTATCTTAACTGATATATTGCAACTTTTTTTCCTTTTAAAGCTGGGTGGATTTGTGGGACTGTGTAACACATTTCACCTGGAAAAAATGCATTGGTTTTCACCCAGAATCGAACCCTGGACTCTCAGGTCGACAGTCGAGTATCTACACCACTCGGCCACTCGTCCCAAGTAATTAGCGTGAGCTGAGTTTGAAAAGGCTGCTTAATTTTTTGATATCTCCATTTTTGATTCTTGAGTAAATTGTCCAATCACTGATAAGTATGTTTCAATTGATATAAAGTAAAAAAAATAAAACATAGATAGAAGTTTTTCCAGTTTATTTGAATAGGCTACAATAAACACAATGTGATAGATAATATGTAAAGTATTAAATGCTGTCTGCTGTTACTGTTGTGGCGTTCGTAAAATATGACATTTCAAATTGTAGGAGGCAAACAATCAAACAAATTTGCAATTTTAAAGCTAAAAAAAAAAATTCTGCTGTAAAAAAAAACATTTGGTAGCCGTGGAGCCGCCAGATTTATTCGGCCCCGGCTCCAGCAAAAAGTAGCGGCTCCCGGCTCCTCGGCTCCGGCTCCGCAAACCTTGTCTTACACTGTAGTCTCACGTTATAGTCTTACATCGTAGTAATAAGGTGTGGTCTCATGTTGTGGTCTCATGGTGTGGTCTCATGGTGTGGTCTCAAGTCGAAGTTTCACATCGTAGTCTCACTGTGTGGTCTCACGTCTCTCTCTCTCTCTCTCTCCTCTCTCTCTCTCTCTCTCTCTCTCCTGTCTCTCTCTCTCTCTCTCTCTCTCTCTCTCTCCTCTCTCTCTCTCTCTCTTTATATATATATATATATCCAAGAGACGTGTTAAGCCAAACTAGCATAAGCCAAGAAGTGGGTTTGGCTAGTATGCTTAAAACACTATTTATTTCGAACAAATGTTAAAAAATATTTTTGATCTGCAAAAAAGCTTCATAGCTATAAAAGTTTAGCTGATCGCAATTATGCATCGTCAGGCTAAACACCCATTTCTATTGGCAAGGAAACACCTTTTCAAATGCCCAGGTACGTAGCACAGTTGGCGTATAGACTAGCATCACCTTATTCGTACATCCTTATATCAATCTGTAGCAGCTGACCTGTGACCCGGAGGGGGGGGGGTCTTATTTTTTTTCGTCTTCCGGTAAATGAAATTTTAAAATAAAATGGATGTAATAAATACCATTGTCAGCTCCTCATTTAATGCTTGCGTAAGTTCGGTACCAATTGGACGAGCATACTAAAGTTAACAGGTGATGCACCTTGTATAATAGTGCATAAAGTCAATGGTAGTCAATATAAAGTCAATATTACAAAATAGTGAAATACTGTCTCTTTTCCCAGCATATAATACTAGCAGTATTCTAGCATTCTCGGGGTTTAATTTCACAAAAATAAAATATTGTTGTAACATGTTACAGAAATCAACTTGTCAAATAGAAACTATCACAATCAAATTGTAGCTTATCATTGGCTTGTCCCTGTTTAACTTGCCTACCAGCTCAATGTATCGCCTTGCTTGCATAAAGACTGTTTGGTTATACTTTAATAAAGCTTTGATTTAGCATTGACTGCTGGTGTTGTGACACCTATAATTGTTATTGGTGCAGCAGCTGTGGGATATTAGTTGCAAAACTTTATGATTATTTTTTTTATTGTAATTGTAAATAGGGCAATAAAAGCTCCTTTTATTCATGTATAAAATTTAGTATATATATATATATATATATATATATATATATATATATCATTTGTAAAGTTTTGTTAAGCACTTTACATTTCATGTTATGTTTTTTTAAATTATGTTTTAATTTCTTTGTCCTGTTTTTTTCATCCATCACTGGTTGAATTATTTCTTATAACAAAGTAAGGGCTTAGTGCACAAGATGTTTGTACTGTAGTGGGATTTTTATGTAAAGGATCTAACGGTTTAAACATGTGTTTTTTTTTTCTTTTATTTTTCTATATACATTGTCAATCATAGTGTGATGTAATATTATATTTAAAATTGGAATAAAACTAACCAATTGAATTAAATAACTTAATCAAACTAGCATAACAAGTAAATATATGCTCATAATTTAAATCAGAATATAAACAAATTTGATATTAGTAATTTTTACCGTCATTAAATTTGGATAACAAATATTTAATCAAGATTTATAAGTGTCGTATCCCACTAAATAATAACAGACACAACTCCTAACAAGAATAACAAATGCACTTTAATACATGATATTTACAAATGAGAATCCACAAGATATGATCAATATAAACATCATCTTACTTTAACATCAATGAATACAGCTCTCTCTGCGAGTGTCTACTCTGTCTGAACTCTTTATGAACTTCATGAACTCCCCAACAACCTTTCTGTAATTCCTCCTTCTTTTGGGAACTATTTTCATTACTTGGCCACCCATTACTCACGTCTTCGCCCCTTTTATAGTTATGCCGTCATAATGCGTAGGCAGCTTCCCGCCAAAGCTATAGGTCAAAATTATCACGTGGGTATATTATTCCCGCCAAACCATAGGTGAATGACACATTTTCATCACTCGTATTAATTAATGCATGCTTGACCTTACAAATTCCAGCATACAAAAGGGGAACAACATGGTAATCAAACAATGAGTGACCATAAGGGATGGCACCCCCACCCCCTTTTGCCCACCAAAATGAAATTGTAACCATATCAAAAGTTTAAAAAAAAATCAAATAAATAGAAGTCATTATTATAATATATAACGTCACATCACTTATGAGATATCATTATTAATTACATTTCAAGCTATTCAATGAAAAATAAAATATATTTTTTTTTTAATTTCCCCCCAAAAAGATATACAATTACATTTCTGGACAGATGTCATGGTAAGAAACAAACATTGTTGCTCATTTAGTAAATCATTACATGAAAACTGATAAACTGATGATATTGTGGCTCAAAGATGGTTTTCTAATGTTAATCTGCAAGTCCACAAACTTCATAAATATCAGGCGACGATAATGGAATGTGTACTAAGTTCCCCCTAACACTCTGTCTTGCTTCGTTGACGCCATGTCAACTTAGGAAAGCTTCAGGCAAGTAACAATAACAGTCTCCACAGTGACAGTTGATTGATATGACTGTCCATAGCGAAAACTAGTCCACAGTATTATCGCTTTTACTACAGACAGCAACGTGGTTTCTACAAGTGAAAAGAAACGTTAGGATGACAACATGAGCAATGACTACCCACAGCAATGACTGCTCACAGCAATGACTGCTCACAGCAATGACTGCTCACAGCAATGACTACTCACAGCAATGATTGCTCACAGCACAATAACATGCTGCTTCCAACTTGCAGCGAGGAAAACAGTTTCCGTGACGTCAGCTCCAACAACAACAACAACAACAGAGTGAGTGAATATTTTTTTTTCCTTTTGCAGCTTCATTAATCAAATCTTCATCTTTTATCAACACGATAGTCAAACGAGGAGTGATCAAAAGGGATAGGTCACTAAAGGTGCATTAACTATTGTTGTTGTTCTGTTGTCAAATTATTTATTTTCAAAACTATGATTAACTTCTAAGCCTGGATAAAACGTTGTTCACTTTGATTCTATTATTATTATTTTTTATGTAATAAAGAGCGTTTGATAATAGTAATGTTTATATATATATTTATTTCGAGAAATTTTAAGAAATAAATTACCTACACATTTAAAAACGTATAATTAAACCGTGCTTAAGAAATATGTTATCTTACCCTAATCCTTACCTTTACTTATCACGCTGTAGTTTTAAATTCGTTAATAAATAAACAGACAACTACTTGAAAAAACGTTATTTTCTTTTTATTTTCTTTTTACACATCAATTTCATTTTGTTTAAATTATTATTTTTTCGCGTATTTAATATTTACATTTAGATAAGAAAGAGTTGGGTGTGGCTAGATTTTATCCCTTTGGAATAGGGCCAGAGCTAAATACTTTAGTTTTTGGGTTTAACTAACGGAGGGGACGGGTGGTCGTGCGGTGTAGTGCGCTCGACTGTCGACCGGAGGGTCCCGGGTTCGAATCTTAGTGAGAACCTTAGGATTTTTTCATGTCTTGGTGATAGTCCCCAAGTCTACCCAGCTTTAAATGGGTACCTAACTTTATGACATTTTTTTTAAATGTAAGGGGGGGGAGCAAATGCCCCCCTTGCCCCCCCCCCTCATGAAAACGCCCATGCATTGGATAAAGGGGAATGAAAATATGGGAAAGCTGGTAACTGCTGCCGGTATCACACCGTCATTGTTATTCGGATTTCATGAGACTTAACAGGTGACAAAAAATGGACCTCGTCTAATACTAGCCAGCAAATGAACAATACAAAAGATACCAACTATCAAAATGGGGTTTGAAAGAATGGTTTATCGAATGGCGTAATCACTAGACGTGAAGCGCCATTCCTTTATGATTATTAGAATGTTTTTTGGTTGATAACTGTATAGCTTGTATAGACTCTTTCCAAAACAATTATCGCCCCTTATCCCCTCCCCCCTGCGCAAATAATACACAATTAGTACATGATCGAGATAAGAAATTCATAGCACTACTGCAATACTGTGAACAATAATTTTGGAATATTGTTTTTATTTAAAACAAAGTTGTTGTGTTTTTTTATGAGAATTATAAAACATGATTTAAATATTTCTTAAAAAACAAAATCCTTGATCATCAGTGGTGGAGGTGGGGGGGGGGGATAGTTTCCTAAAACGTTCCGTTTTTATTTTAATATTGAATTTCTAAAGTTGTAGAAAAACATTTTCAACTATTTTACGATCAAATTCTATTGGTCTTATTTTGCATCAAAAGATCTTTTACCCCTAATCTTCTAAAGTAATGTTTTTATTGTTTTATACAAGTGTTAGATATTTCTAGTACTATATGCTTGCCTTTTATACGGCGTATTTCGAATGGTTATTAAGTCAGAATGTTTGAAGCTTTGAGATAATGAAAATGAGAATAGATTTATAAAATGAGCATGAATACAGTCATAGTCAAAAAACATATTTAAGAGCGTGTGAATGTATGTGACTTGGGATAATTAGTGGCGTAGTACTCCATTATCATTAGGCCAAAAAACATGTAACAAATACCTAAGATGAGTATAATAAATGCATGCATTTTTTCAAAGGCAAAACTAATTATACTGCCAGCTACAGCCCCAGCCAAAGTGGCAGCAATCATTACTACTGACAGAAACGTGACTGCAAATAGGCCTATGAGATTAATGCTAGCCAAAGCAAAAATCAGAACACCTAAACTGCCACCAACTGCACCACCAACAACACCCCCGATCATGGCATGAAATGTGTTGCTACTTAATACATTTTTTATGGCTTTAAGAATTCTGTCAAATATGCTCGGTGTCTGGTCTTTTTTCATGGAATCAACTTTTATGAGTAGTGACATCAACATCCTTTTCAGTTTCTCTTCACAGGGCTTTGATGTAATTCTGGTAATCGTCAAAATGTTGTGCAAATCGTCAGCGAATTCATAAACATAACTCGGATTCTCACCATTTTTCCTCATTATGGTTGACAGGTTCTCTACTGCTTCTTTAGCCTTGAGAATTTGCACATTAATTTTAAGATTTTTTTCTCTTCACATCTTCGCTGCTAATTACTGTTGCCATTACATTAATCATGGATATACTTTTCCGTAAATATTGCTTGATTAGACTGAGATGATTTTGTACATATTGGATCTGATACTCATTTTTTAACCGATATACAAAATTAATTCTTCTGTTAGAATTGAATTGAAAATCTTGGCTTGTGTATCTTCCAGGCATCAAGCTTACCATTTGCAGTAATTCACTGCGAGACTTTTCTCTTTCCGTCTGATACCTTACGCCAACATTATAAAACAACACAACTCTTTCCTGGCATTCATCAATCAATTCCTTAAACTCTGGAGGCTCCACTTGTTGTTTTAACCAATCTCTGAAATTGCTCGGTTTTTCCTGTTCTTCCATGTTTATATCAAAACTATCCCCTCTGGTAAAGACAATCACACAAAAATCTTCAGTAAATTTTTCTCCAAAACATTCTTTGAAAAATGCTAAAATCTCTTTGTCTTCTTGCGTAAACCTATCGCCGTAAGCCAGAACATAAACGAAAGCGTTGAAACCTTCAGAGCAAAGGTTCATGGCGTTGAACATTATCTCAAGCATCTCATCTGGGGTGTTCCTTGTTCCTATCAGTCCAGGGGTATCGACAACTCTCAGTAACATGTCATCATTCTCGTAACACTCACAAGTTGGTGGTGCAAAACCATTGTTATCAGATGTGATAAACTCTTTTCGTTTTAACAATATGTTTCCTGTAAAACTTTTTCCAGTGCCCGCCTTACCAAGAAGCAGTAGATTTATTATTTTCTTTTCTTGCTTCTTGAATGCTGAAATTGCTGTAAAAATAATAAGCAGTTGCTAAATGCTAACTCAATGCTCTACTAAATTTTTAAAGTCTTTTTCTACACTTATTTTTTTTAATTTATCATGTGGTAGCTTGATATATATACAGAGTGGGCCAAAAAGCTGAGCTATTTACCTTGGAAAGTAACTTAACTATATTACAGTTTGTTTAGCTGTATGCATTTCTTTATATCTTAATTGCTTACTCATTTACTTACTTGCCCTTTTAGATATATGACGTCATTAGTTAGACAATCTCCGGGTGCCATTTCGGATGTTAACATGACAATTGTTTACAAAAGAAAATTTAAGATTTTTCCCAAGAATGACAAAAATTATCGCGGACGACCGTATTCTGATGAGTTTCCCAACAAAACCTGGAGCATTGCCAGCTTCAGACGAGTTATACATAGTATTAACAACAACGGTACAACAGAACGTAAACCCAGAAGTGGTAGACCGAAATCGGCCAGAACACAACAGAATATTGAGCGGGTGAGTGAGCTGATCTGCAAACAAGATGGTGATCCTTACAGTCACCGAGAGATAGAAAGAGAAACTGTTATATCACTTTCGTCAATTCGACGTATTGTAAAACATGATTTAAGACTCAAAACTTACAATCGTGTGATCGGGCTGAATCAAAATGTCAAATTGAAAAGCTTGCAACGCAGTCGGCAGCTACTTGAGCGGTTTCTTAGGAGAGAAGTGTACGAAACATCTGGTTTACAGATGAGAAGACATTCATCGTCGCCACTCAAGTTAATTCTCAAAATGATCGTATTTATTCCGCTGAAACATAGAAAGCGCAAGTTCAGGAAAGTCAGCTTATACGAGAACGTGACAATTTCAGCCGCAGTATCATTGCATCAGTTGGTGTTTCTCTAATGGGGAATACCGATATTGTGTTCGTTGAACAAGGTAAACAGTGAATACAATTGTGAATATGTTCTGAGAGAGTTTTTTTTGCCTGTAATTCAAGCGAAATGTGGTCGTCAAAACTGGACATTACAGCAAGACGGAGCTCCTTCTCACACAGCCAGTAATACGATCAACTTTCTTCTTCAGGAAAATGTTAACTTCATTGCGCCTGACATGTGGCCACCGAACAGTCCTGCTTTAAACCCAGTAGATTATGCCATATGGGGTGCTTTGCAAGATAATGTCTACTTTCGACGAAAATTTACCATAGTGGAGCAGCTGAAGTTGAAGAGTGGAGAAATCTGGGACAGCGATGTATTGACAGTAGCATAAAGGAGTGGCGTCTACGCTTAGAAAAAGTTGTTGATAAGCAAGGAGGACACATTGAGCATGATTTCTGATTGGCTAAATACTTTACAAACAAAATTACATGACACAAAACAATTAATTAAATTATATTTTTGAATAATTCGTATGTTATATGATGTTCTCACTTTTTTTGGCCCACCATAAATATATATATATATATATATATATATATATATATATATATATATAAAGAGAGAGATAGAAAGACATATAGAAAGATAGATAGATAGATAGATAGATAGATAGATAGATAGATAGATAGATAGATAGATAGATAGATAGATAGATAGATAGATAGATAGATAGAGAGAGAGATAGATAGATAGATAGATAGATAGATAGATAGATAGATAGATAGATAGATAGATAGATAGATAGATAGATAGATAGATAGATAGATAGATAGATAGATAGATAGATAGATAGATAGATAGATAGATAGATAGATAGATAGATAGATAGATAGATAGATAGATAGATAGATAGATATACATATTTAAATATATTATTACCCCCTTTTTTGGGGGGGGGATTATTTCAAGGTAAAAGTAAATCATACATGATCGATAATTCATAGAACTGCCTTAATACCTTCATCGAATCCTGCCATTCTTTCATTAGATCTATTCACTGTACTTGAGTAGTTTGCCATTGATCTGAATCATTAGACCAGCGTGCGATCGATCAATAGAGAAACGCAAACTGAAGCACATAATTCTGTTACTCTGGAAAAATAGCCAGCAAGTATTGATTTAAGTTACCCTCGGTTAAGTGTGACATGCAGTGTTAGTTTATCTAAACGGCAACCGTTGCCAACGGTACCATAACATAACAACAACAAACTCAAATAAAATTCTAAGTAAAAAAGAAAATTCTCCTCATAAAAGCATTTATAAAATATAAAACCACATTAAGATCACTATCTACTTGTGTATACACGTTCAATGGAAAATCTCAACTGAATGGTATACGGTGAAAAAAACTAAATAGACGTTAACGTAAACGTTATAGTGAGCAGACTGTACAATAAAGCAAAAATGAGATATGCGCAGAGCCATTGCTAGTAATTGTGGCTCTCTGTGCGAGTCATATTTAGGGCCGCCCCCTCCTACTCCCAATCCATATAGTGCACAAACATTTTACAACCCTCTCTAACGCCCTTTATTACTTCAACGCCTTGTGCGGACGCGCAACCCTCACTACATTTTCCTACGCTACTGGATATGCGTTACAAATGGGTCGACAATAAACAGAATGGGCAATATACAAACAATAAACTATTTAACTACTAACTTCTTTTATATATATACATACATACATATATATATAGTATCAATGTTTATGTTACAAATATGATCGTTTTTATGTACAACGTTAATTAAATGTATACATAAACATACATACTCAGCTCACGTATGTAATATATGTGTATGATAGGAGTGCCTAGTTTTTATTTTTAATAGTATTTTATATACGGGGGATGAAAGGGGTAGGGGGGTAGGGATAGATTTTATCCGTTATAAATTAAATCTTTGTATTTAAAATGGAACATTAGTTCTGTCGGGCAGCATTAACATTTAAATTGTACAGCGATAAATCAAGAAACCTGCCAATGTGATTCGGTTGAACGTTGGCAATTTTGTTCCTCAGTCTTCCATCGCCTTCCCGTACCCCACTGATCTCATTCTTCCCGCCCCCCCCCACCATCCATGGGAGGGGAAGGGGGAGAGAGAGGCTACCTTTTGGCATCCAACACCATCACCATTTTCACCCCAGCGACTCATTCACAGCATCTTTTTTTAGTTTAAATGAGATTACATGAATGTAATGAAATATAGTAAAGGCTTATTAGTAAATATACGAAGTATCAATATTACTACATAATAAATTTTAAACTTATTTAACGTATTTTACATATTATTTCTTACCTGGAGTTTACAATACTAAAAGGAAAATGACAAAATCGCCTACCATCTCCATTCTTGTTTCTTTTAAAGCACAACTTGAAAATTGTTTCACGTTTTACATAATTGATCACGCAATATTGATTTTTAGCAGCAATATTGATTTTTAGCGTATAAATACAACAAGTAGAAACTAGAAATGGTGTGCCGTACCTTAACGTTTACCTTAGAGACTCCATTGATTGGAAGTCTTAAACTTTAATTAACGTGCATATTTTTAATCGTGTTTGTTTACTGTTAAGATATAAATTAATCCCATTTCCTTTCAGCTAAACAGACATAAATATATTAGAGATTGAATTAAAAAAAAAATTTCTTGAAATAAATTTCTTTTAAAATTTTAAAAACGTGTTTATAATATGTTAGGCTCCTATCTTCTGGTGATGACTGCTTTATTTCAGAATGAGCAGGTAAGGGGAGCTTAGTAAGTGGAGCCATTGATGACATTTGGAGCGATCGAACATGCACAATTTGCATTTGGTGGATTGGTTAGAAGGCTCTTACCATTTTTTTTTACCCCAGAACTGTCCCCAAGTGTTTTTTTTTCAGTTTACACATATGTAATGAGGTGCTCAGGGTGTGTCTTGATCTCCATCCTTTCCTCAGAAGTTTGCCTTGACACATCCTGACAGAAATGGCCGGAACTAGGCCGATTTCACCGATTGCTCCAAATTAAGCGCCGCGCCAGGCAGGGGCCCCTCATTTTACATTTAACATATCACTATAAGTTATGGCTATTTTCAAAGGCTTTTAAAGAGTAGAAGAGGGGTCTCGCAATCATCCGTTAATTTGGGCCCCCCTATGAGTAAGACCGGCCTGCTAACAGATGATACCATTGAGTATTTCTTTGCTAGCGTCAGATATGTAGCTCAACGAATCGGCAGATTGTGTACAGCCTCTTGATGCCATCTATGTATCTAACTACATAGCACACACAAAAAATATGTTTATAATTGAAGTGCTTATATTGTAAACAGGCAGATGCACATGAAAAAATGGATAGTCAGATGATGCTACCATTGAAATGTTTAAGATATATAGGCCTATACACTTATTTATTTATTTTATATTTGGAATCTATTCCTTTATCGAATCAAGAAAAGATTCAATATATCACTAGGACAACCATTAGATTGATTATATAAAAAGTAAAGCTCCCTTAAGCCTCTAAGGGCTCATTCGGGGCAGATGAAGTGTAGAATTCACCTGTTTTAGTGACCTCGTCATATGAAGGGGTTGTGTGGTTAGCACAACGCCCAACCACCTTTACTCCCCAAACATAAATTCAGGTACCCATTTAAAACTGGGTGAACCTGGGGACTTACACCTGGACCTGAAAAATCACAAGGTTCTCACTGAGGTTTGAATCCAAGACTCTCCGGTAGACAGTAGAGCGCTCTACACCACACGACCACCCGCCCCTTAAATTGATAATATGAGATGTCACGATATGTTAATTTAAAAATACAAAAAAGGCAATGAAAAAATTATAACATAATTTAATTAGTTTTAATCACAGATAAAGACCGCTGAATGTATGTGTTTGTGTGTGTGTGTGCATGCATTTAGTAAATATACTTGACTAGCCCACACTAACTTTTATGTACGTTACATTTGCCAGATTGGACCCAATTTTACTCTCTAGCCCAAATGCAATCTTTAAAAAATAGACACACAAAATACAAACAGATACTTATTCTAAAGATAAAAATTGGCGAAGTACGTTGTTTTATCAACAGGTAGTAAGTATAACACTTGAATACACAAATAAATTCGTTTAAAAAATGAATGGAAATATACTATCAATTCTATTTATAGTTTGCGTGCATCTTCTTTGCATAATTTTTAATCAGTTGAAATAAACAAACGTCACAAGCAAGCCTTGGGAAAGGACCTAGATGAATCCGCTTCTGTTGATTTGGGTCCTAAATCAATTCTGATCGATCCTCACTCCGTCATGCATGGGTGCCAAGTGCAGCCAATTAATGCAGTGGGTGGGGCTACCCAAAAACAAAATCACGAGCTGTATGTACCAGAGTTGCCCGAGACAAAAGACTGACATAACTGAAAGCTAAGTAAGGGGTTAAACAAACAGAAGCGATTTGTATTGAAAGAAACCGGAAATCAATAACGTTAATTGTAATACTAGCCCATGGATGTGTCACTACAAGTCATTACAATTTACAATCTTCAATGTCGCCGTCTATCAAAATACAACAATCATTTCACATTTTAGCAGAGTCGTAAATAAACATTACAAATGTCCGTCCATTAATAGTGTTGTAACCCTCTCGTGACCCCCCCCCCCAATCACTTTATTTTACACACCTGTCCAGGTGAGAAAATGGCGTAGAGTCGTGGGTCAGTAGGAGAGAGGGTTACAACAACTGTCGCTCCCCCTCCCCTCCTCAACTGGCGTTAGCATCAGGACGATGCGTCGAGCGACCAGTCACGTGACCTGGTTTGAAGGGGGGGGCGGGGATCTACTTCGGACTTTGGATATAAGTTAGTGACCAGAGAAAAAGTGGACAGTGGTTAGAAAGTTATTTTTAGAACATCTAGTTCGTTACCTGAGACGTAACACGTTCAACTCGCCTGCAGTGATTTTTTCCATCTGGATTTATTTAGTTTAGCTTAGTTTAGTTGTAGATTACATGCTAAATGAATAAAGTAGAAATAAACAAAAGTATTAGTGTAGTTATTGAACCCACGTGTCTTGAGTCATTCTGTATATAAAGTTGTAACAATAACGTCAACAATTAATAACACTCTTTTGATTTCCCCCATCCCCTAGTCGACAAGTATCAAAGTTTCGGTGGCCTTTCTTGTAAAATTTCGCCAACTTTTACCCCCCCCCCTCCCCTTTCGAATCAAAACTAAATAAAAAAACATATTTTTTTAAATTTTTTCAGTAATGACAAACGTCCAAATCTAATTTGCCTAATATAGTAACAGGAACGAGTCTCCTCCCCTATTTAAGCAACCCTATCCCTAACCCTATCCCTAACCCTAACCCTAATCCTAACCCTAATATAATTGCCGGTACCCGAAAAAATAAATGAGTACTCCCGCTAACCCTAATATAATGGCGCTTGATGTTACCGTAGCCACTTCGTTAAGCAATTTATAACACAAAATCTGGAACTCCTCTCACACCCTCAAATATTATATAACAGTGTGTGTGCGTCTCATCGATAATATTTATTTGGTTCCCAATATGCCAGATGCTAGTACCATGCATTACTTTTATTTGTAAAATTGTTTATCTTATCGCAACAAACGATGACAGAGGAAACGGCTTACCATTAAAAATATTTTAACTCGCGAACTCATAAAAAAAAAACTCCGTCTAAATTTCTTAATGACGTATTTTTATTTAGTTAAACAATGTCTGATAATGGCCGGCTACCAAGCATTGGCCGTATTAACACACAAACATAGCATGTATACATACACACACAGGCAAAAATAAATTTATACAAACAATAAAGATATATAAACACACAAACAAGATATTTATAACCAAGGCTTTAGTACAAACACACACTTACAGGACATGTATACAAACATACACTTGCAAGACATGTATACAAAAACACATTTACATGACATTTATACAAACGCACACTAACAGGACATCTATACACACACACACTGATATGACAGTGAAACAAACACACATACACAAACAGACAACAGACACTTGCATCAGAGATAAAAATAACCAATGCTGCCACATAAAACACGGAGATACAAATAATGTTTCATACAGCCACTGGGAAACATACGTTTTAATACTTCCTTGCTGTTGTATATAAGGGGTGAACAACCCTTTGGAACCGCGTTCCACAATAGGCTCATAAATAGCAATAAGTTTATTGGTGTGAACTTGAACAGAAGAGAAGAGCGCGGACAGGATCTAAGAAAAACATTCCTCATTTGGCACGGGGGCCGCATTTTGCCAATGTCTTGAGTAGATAATTGTTCTAGTCAAATATTTTTTGAAAGCTGTCTTCTAAATTCTACACAGCAGGTATTCGGCGAAGGTTTGTCCATTTAACTTTTCAACTCTGTTCCTCATATTGAATCAAGCATTTAATAACCGACAGACTTAAAGTAAGTTCAAGAAATGGGTAAAAAAATATGTTGGAGGTTTATATTTATAAAAAGAATTGGTTTACGTAAGACGAAATGAGTATATAATTCCGGGATACACACAAAATATATCATACCAGTACCCAGTTCAGTCTATAATCTAATCATTATGGAATATGTTTCAATAGATTAACACAAGAATTAGTTTCTATGCAATAGCTTCATTTCTTTACTACTATCAAATGAATGCTTTATATTATGTATATATATATATATATATATATATATATATATATATATAAAATTTTAAAAAAATGTTGAAAAAAAAAATATTTTATTTTACTTTATTAAAAAAAGATATCATTAATAAGACATCATGTCTATCACAGATGTATTTATATGTGTTTGATTTTAAATTAGTAATTAATTATGTGCATTTATTGGTGTAAACAATGTTTTGAAAGGTGTAATTAAAAAAAACAAAATACTCACAAATCAAAATGATGTATTTCTGCATCATCGCTTTGTCTGTAAAATGTAAAAACAGTTAATCTTAATACAAGAGTATGTATTACAAAAACTTAAGTTTATCAATTAGACATAATCAACAAAAGAATAAAATTATTTTAAAAAAAAATTAAATGTGTATATTTTCACAATGGTAATCAAACAAAAACTTCAATAAAATCATGAGAACATGATGTAGAAGTATTTAACATGGCATTTTGTAATTAATCAACATGAAATATCAAAATCAATGATGAGAAACAGTTCTTCAATAAACCAAAATTATATATGACACATAAAGAATATCATATTTTCTTTTGATTTTATCAGTACATAAAATATTCATTTCATGATATGCAATCCGTTAAAAAAAGATATGTTGGTAGAGAATCTGTATGATATCAATCATATTAATATCTAATTAGCTGGATTTATATACTCATTATGACAATGTAATTTATTAAATTGACAAAACTTTTATGAAATCACAATAAAGTAAAAGATAAAATATTGAACTTTATAAAAGTAAATTGATAAAGAAGAGAAAAAATTATGTGCAAAATTAAAATTTAACATGCAGTAAAATGTTTTCAATTTTTGTCTATGTTACTATGAAATATGTCATGTAATCTTCTATCACTGTAAAAGTACTTATGCTATGAACAACTGATATGTTAGCAATCTATATCACATTTGTTGATGTTGTGCTGATTGTGTCTATGATCTTCACAATATCTATTTCTGTTTAATGAGTAACGTTTATTTGAAAAATGTACTAAGGTTATCTCGGAGCTTTCGTTTGATGCCACAAAAGAAATAAAGTCGGCGAATGGGTTCTGCATTAAATCGAAAGTAAAGAATTAATACAACAGTATTCCAGTTTAAAATACAATCATGAAAAAATCGGATCTGCCCGAAACAAAATAAATAACCTCGCCTGCCGATCAAGCATTATGGCGCTGTCAACTTCTTTTGTCTCTTCTTTTACACGAGTCAGTGAGCTATGATTCTGCTGCAAACTCGTATGTAATTGTTTCCCCCTTCTTCTCTCCTCCTACTACCTTAGCGACGTAAGATGTCAAAAAGCCTTTATGAACTTTCTCAGAATCTGAATATTTTACTGTAGTGACTGTAATTTCCAGAATCTTTAACCTTTGCACCTTTTCCTCGTTAGGTACTTTTCTAATTTCTTTAACTTCTCTGAAAATCTCCCGTATTTGCCTCAAAGTTCATTTAATTTTTCAGTTCCACAATCTTTTTCAAGTTCATTTAAAACGTATTTTGATTTTAATTGGACGCTATTTAATCTTGTATTAATTTACATTTTCTTAGCCTCTTTTATATTTTATCGAATTCTCTAAGCATTGTATTTATGATGTCAATAGCTCTTTGAATGTCTTGTTGAATTAGGCTAAGTTGTTCTTGAACATATTGAATTTGTACTGCAAGATTTAAATCAACCACTTGAAACAAGCTAAATGCTAAAATCTTTTTTGCAGGGTACAGCTAATTATATATAATGTTAAGATTATTTTTAAAGAGTATGTTTAATAGCAATAAATTCTATTTTCATAAAAAAAAATCATAAGTAACGTAAGCATTTAGAATGTCATTCAATGAACCAAATGCAATAGATAACCAGTTTAAAGCATCTTTGTATATTGTTGTGTTTCTATTTTGTTTAACAGCGTCACTAGTCAATTGAATTGGCTGCAATAAAAAAACATAATGCTTTCATATTATACTTGCATGATACATTTTAAAATTATAATAGAAATGTATAGAACTAGTTTATATGTTCTAATCCCATTACTGGTATAATGCAGTTAAGTCGAATCCTTAAATAAGGAATCACCTTCTATGTAAGGGTCCAAATAACAATATAATTAAAAACTGATTCTGAATAGCACACAAATTCATATTAAATTAATAAAGAAAGTAATGTCTGAAAATATTTATTTCGAAATTGATACAGATCTATATCAGGGTTTGTTTATTTTTGTAAATATATAATATGAAAAATTTCATAGAATTAATTGCGAAATTATATATGTATATTAATTAAATAATTTACAAAAGCATTTATATAAATAATCATTCAAGTAAAATATCTAATCATCATGAACAGGATTTCAAAAAGAAAATACACTGTACGTTGCCATTAAATAAGATTTGTACTTCTTTTGTCGATTGATATGTTGGTTTGTTCTGCAGTGGTCATTCGGATTTTCTGTTGTAAATCTTCTTTTTTCAATGTCAACATTTTTTTCTCATCGTCGCTGAGTTGTTGTAAAAAAAAAAATTAAGATAAATCTCATTATTATCATAACAATGTACCCGGCGTTGTCCAAGAAGTGAGCGTGTCGCGAAACACTGGAGAAATTTCGAATGCTTATACTCGACACTATTTATGGGGGCTTGTCGGGGTTAAAGAAAGTGATTCTAATTCACGACGCCTGTCTAAAAAGAAGAAGACATCTACAATTTGTTCGTCATAAAATACATTCTAACGTTGTAACTTACTGCCTAATGCCTATAGACCTTTCTCACTTGTATTCCTGCGCGTCAGCTGTCTTTGTGAAAGGGTTATAATGGGCTTCCGGTCGCTTTGTTTATACTTGATTAATACTTAGCTCGATTATTTTTCCTACTTTTTTTGTCTAATATATGATAAAATGACTTTAAATTTAATACCAAAATTTAATTTTTGTGATGTTGACAAGTTTTTAAAGTCACAAAATATCCCGATATCAGAGAGAGAAGTTACGAAGGGTTACAAATACTTCTCTGAGAAGTATGTCCATGACATGAAAAGTTACATTTTACACTAAAATTGTTATTTAAAGTTTTTATAATTGACGATTAGGGTTACCAGCAGGCCCGTAGCGTGCGGGGAGGGGGGCAGGGAGGCCGGCCCCCTGCTTATTTGCTCTACTTAGTAAAATGTATTACCTGCCCCCACCCCTGTTATTGCCTTGCTCCCTGCTGTAAAATGTCTGGTGGCCTCTGCTGTAGAATTTTCACGCTACGGGGCTGGTTACCTGTTTAGGGATAGATACGCCCATGCTCATGTACATTATATTATTTAACCATGATTGTTAAAACAGTATATTTTTGGTTAGCATATATTGTGCGATAGATAGTAATTAAAACTCGGTAGTAAAAGGTTTGAAACTACTACCTCATATTCAGTCAGTGCAACCAGCGAAAAGTGCTGGGGGGGGGCTCACATAGAGAAAAAAAGACAGTTTAACAGTCTGTTTAGGTAACTTTATATAGTAAAACATGTATTGATGATTTGGTCTGGGGGGCCTCAAGCCCTCCCCCCACCCGGTTGCGCCACTGTTCATTATGCTGAGGTGATGGTCAATGTGTTATTTTTCTTAAATAAACAATATACAGTTACAGACCTTAGCTCTACACTAGGAAATGTAGTCAAACTATCAGCGAGATGCTATAGAAGCCAGAGAAAAAATCACGAACCTCATAATTTACAGGTAAAAGGAAAAACATATGATATTATAATAAAATATGTTACTTATTTAATATTTTTTAAAATGAAAATATCTGGTGATTTTTTGGTGCGAGAAGGGAATTTATATATGTACAGCCAGATACAAATGTTTGAAAAATGACAAATTAACAAAAAACATAGCCTTTTGGTCAAGGAAGTCGGACTACCATGAGTCATATTCAAAATGTCAACTTTATACATTGGTATACAATTGTACTTTTTTACTGAGTTGAAGTTGTTTGCATTAAACACATGTTTAACTGTTTACAGACAGCCCATTAAAATATTAAGATTAAAATGTCGAGAGCATACACTAGTGTTAGCAGCGGTCTTTAATTATAAAAATTATATCGTATAGTATTAAAAATCAGAAAAACATTGTTATAGTTTTAACATTTAAGATAATAATAAATAATCACACTGAAAAATATATTATATTTTGATTATTTGATTTTCATGATTAAAATTAAAAGAATAGCGGCAACAGAAATTTATTATTCGCAAATTCAAGTACATTAATTGGTACCGGAAGTGTAACTAGCCCCTCTAAACAAACAATTCAGTATGGGGACTACTTTATGAGAAAGGTCTATAGCCCAATCCCTTTCTCACCACCCGAGAAGAATGATGAAATTACGCCTTTTGGACAACGTCAACATATTGTTATTCCCGTCATTCACCTTGTGCATTGATACGAGTGATGAAATAGTGCCATATGAAGCCTATATTGCATAGTTTCTGGAAGTTTTTTGTTTCACCAATTTCAATATGTTTGTGCAAGGTAATCAATATGCAGATATACTGTTTTGGTTTTCAACGGGTTTTTTTTTTTTACCATTGACGATTACTTTTGAAGAAAAACGTTCTGAAGTCAGCTCCGTAGCGTGAAAATTCTACAGGAGGGGCCAGGCCTTCTACAGCAGGGGGCCAGGCAATAGCAGGGGGGAGGCCAGGTAATACATTTTACTAAGTAGAACAAATAAGCAGGGGGACCAGACAAAACGCAGGGGGGCATTACCCCCCCCCCCCCCCCAAAAAAAAAAAAAGCTACGGGCCTGTCTGGAGTTGTGTCTTTACAAATTCACTGGCAATTCTGTTTGATTCTACCTTATCGCACCAACGATGGATGTGCTTTTGGCAACAATATGACGTCAATCGAAAGCGTCACTAGATATTAATCTGTATGGCGGTCATTATGACCGCTGCAGTCGTTCTAGGTATAACTTGTTTTTTTTATTATTATTATTATGAAACCACCAATAAAAATCTTGTATAATTTTAACAATGTTATAAAGATATGTAAAGTCATAAAATTTCAATAGTCTGGGGCTAGAAGTTTAGAAGTAATTAATCCGCAAAGTAGCGTTGAGGTCAAAATGACCGCTGCCGTCGTTCTAGTGTTAATACACACACAAGTAGAAAAGGACAGAGAGACACAAAGAGCAGACGAGTTCCCTGACATTTGGTTGCAGGAAAACGCAGAGTCAGTTGCTGTAGCGAGCTTTATATTGGCAGGTCGCCATAACACCCTCAACATGTTCAGCTGGGTCACTTGCATGCATACTCTGATTTCGCCTGGACTATTACAATCTGGCTTTGTAAATGTGAATAAATCTTGTATAATTTAAATAACGAAACCACGTGCCCTCAATCGTTACACTTCTTGACAGTTATAAGACTAGTAATATTTGTTTGTTTATTGTCTATAATCAACATCAATTACAAGAGTTTGAGGTATAATAATATTTACTTGATCATGGCTTGATTTATACTGTTTTGTACGATGTGAACGTCGTGTTTGTTTTCTTTCTTAAACTCCTAATCATATAGCCGTACCAAACTATCTTATTGTAACTGGAATTTTTAAATGTGTTACCCACATGACATTTTCATTAAAGAAATATTCATCGATAATTGGGTCTTAGTACAATATTGCGCACCAACTTAACTATATTACATTTATTAATATTTGTGTAATGTCCGTATCTTCCATGGAACTAAGCCTGCATTAAATATATATATATATATATATTTATATATAACTGGATGAAAAATAAAACTCTATTTCTTTAATAAACATATATATATATATATAAAGAGAGAGGGGGAGAGAGAAAGAGAGTGAAGAGAATGAGCTCAATAACTGAGCTAATAACACTGTATTAATAATTAGTCTGAAAATGCACACCTGTTATGCACAATACAAGTGGTCTATTTTTATTACTACGATTTTTAAAGAAAAAATACCCAGATTACTCACATACATCCAAATATCTTGACATAATTATTAAACCGGTCACTTAAAAAAGGTACATTCCTTTCGAAGTATAGATTATGTAAGTGTATAATATAAATCCCAAAAAATACCTCTTTCCCCTGGATCTGATCACGGATTGAATAAAGTTGACTTATCAAAGAATTCAACGAGTGGGATGTCTGTGTGTTCTCTGACATCGGAGGTTGAGTTGAAACATTCGAAATAATAGGCTCATGGTACTGTGGATAAGTTGAGCACATTCCATAAGCTCTTGGTCCTGAGAGGCTTAATCCAATATAAAAGAAAACATTCTTTTGAAACATGTCCTTTCTATAGACAGTGTAAGCTGTCTTGATGGTCAATGTCGAATTCTGAATTCTTAGTATAACTGATCTACCACCTTCATTAAGTATGCCACTAAAAATTCTGAGACCGTTTCTGAATTTTGGACGCGGGGATTGCTCTATGTTATTGTACAACTGTAGAACATTTGATTTTTCAAAGAAAAGTATGTCTTCCAGTGGATTGCCGATTCCTAAAAACAAAACAATTGTTTCTTTTCTGTTGTGTGCATTTTTCGGATAATGTTTCTCCGATGCTTGGCTCCATTCTTGAATGGCTTTTAACAGATCAGCTCTCAAAGCAAGATCATGAGAAGACCTTTCAGGGGTAGGAAAATTGAATGTGACATAAAAAAGATATATTTCTAGATCCAGTATTTGACCTGTCAATCCCTTTTCTGTTTCATACAATTTTTTAGTCCATTGCAAAATGTTTTGAAATGAAATTTCTGGTAAAGAGCGCCTTTCAAGTATGAAAACAGTAACAATTTGAAGCATGCCCTTAACATCAACTAAATTTCTACATTCCGACATATTGGATTTAATCAGTTGGAAAATTTCCAAGAGCTTTTCGTTGCTACCTGCCAATTTTAAAGCTAAAACAGATTGAAATGAGAGGGCTCCAAGAGACCTAGCTCTGCGCCATCTATAATCACAAATTTGTCTGTTTTGATAATGGCTTGGAATCTCTTTGCTCGACTCTCCGAAGAATTGGAAAATGTCATTTTTGTTATTTTCGAAGTTTTCAGAAAATGTATGTAGGGTCTCTAGTTCAAGTAGATGGGAGTCTAAATAACGTATTGTTGCCATGGAATGGCTTTCTAGTTTTTTCAAAAAGCTTGACTCGTCTTTTTTGAGAAACTTTAGTTCAACTGGATTGTATTCTGGGTCAACAATATATCTTTGGAACACTTTTTCATCCATATAATAGGATAAAACATTCAGAAGAAAAAGAACAATGCGTATTTCATCAAAATAGACGGCAAAGTTAATTTTTTTAGGATTATACTTCGATTGCCCATATCTAAAAGCGGTCCAACCATTAATAGCTAATGTAATAATTTCATGTATAACAGTCTCATTTAGTTTCGTCGTTTTACGATCATTCATTTTGTAGAACATGTGGTCTGATATCTGACACATATACACTCGGCCCAATGTGTCCCAAAAGTAGGAATTTTCTTTGGATGCATTAATTGCTAACATAGCATAATCCTTAGCTTTTTTCCATTCTGATATAGAAATATAAAATCTAGCAATCAATTGAGCTACAACGCCACTGTTGTCACAGCTATATAATCGTTCTAAAAGCCTAGCAGCACTCTCGGAGCTTTCGTTTGATGCCACAAAAGAAATAAACTCGGAGAATGGGCGGAGAAAATTTGAATTTGCATCAAGTTTTCTCGTTCTGAAAATGTCATTAAGAACTGATAGCAGCAATTTATTGTCCTGAGTAGGGAATTGAAATTTTTCTTCATCCAGAATTTCAAGCATTATGGCGCTGTCAGCTTCTCTTGTCTCTTCTTTTACACGAGTCAGTATTTTCTGAGCTATGATTCTGTTGCAAACTCGTATGTATTTGTTTCCCCCTTCTTCCCTCCCTCGACGACGAGATAAATTTAACAGGACTTTGACGGAATCACTAAGCAAGTCGTCCCAGTATACAGTTGTGGTACTGTTACTAAAACGCTGCTCCTCTGTCAAGAGTTCACTTAACAGTGAGTCGAAGCAAGAAACGGGAATACTTGAAAAGTTTGGGTCGTGTGTGTTAAGGAATGCAATAAATTTAAGCAACTTTTTTTCAACGTCGAGTGTAATAGACTCTGTGAATCTTTTTACCACTTGATTGATAAAATCTTCTTTAAAGTTTTCTTTGAGAATGATAAACGATATCATAAAATTTGGATCTTTGTTGTCTAATGGATTGTCTTTAAAACTATCTTGTAAAGTGTCATACTTAGCTCTAAACCATTTCAGCTCTTCATCTGAAAACTCCTGGACTAATGCAACTTCATTAACACCAGCAGAATCTGGTATAGACGGATCTCTCACACAGTGAATAATTACGCAGTAAAATTTGCTAAACTCATATTCAGAATTTTCCTTTCTCTTCTCTTCAATGCTTACTTTTAGTTCTTCAAAATGTTCATCATTGTCAACAAGAACTAATACAGGTTTAGGGTTTTCATCCTCAAACTGCCATAGCTGATAAATATACTTGCAAGTTAGTTCAGTATATCTTTGCACTACACAACATCTGAACTCGCATCTAAGATCCCAAAGAACTTGTTTAGCAAACGTTGTGCCTCCGGCACCTGGCTGATGTCGAATTGTTATCACAGGTAATTCTTCTTCCATATTTCCACGGCAATGTAGAGCTTCTCTGACATTTGTTAAAACGTCACGATGTTGACGTCGTTTGAAGACTTGATCGGTAAAAGAAAAATTCAGCCAGTCCACTTCATGACCACTATAAAAGTTTTCTTGCACTTTTTTACTTTCTTTTATTCTTTTTTCTTTAGGTATATTCAAAGCTAAGTCGTAGGAAGACAAGACTTCAATGTCCAACCAATGGTTTTTTGTTTCATCGCTGATTACAACAAAAGTTCCGTTAGATGATGGAATTTCACAATTGTAACCGTGGTTATCAAAGTTTTCAGAAGTTATCGAGCTAATGATTTCATTTACTTGTTTCAAAGACAACCCTACGACATATTGCTCTTTGATATCACGACTGCTTGCTTTCTTCCTGCAAAGAAGCTCTTCCTGCCAAATTTTTGCAGCTTGTTCAGTTTCAGCCAAAAGAATCCACCTTGTGGGTAATTTCTTTAGAACTTCTTCACACGCTTCTATTAGGCTGTTATATTTATTAGAAAAAAGTAAAATTATGAACATTATTCTATTTTTTTCATAATTATTTAGGAAAAACGTTAGAGCTATTTGAAAAGCAGAACTTCTTTTCATATTCCACGTTAGTTGATCCATTGAATGAATTGCTAGCTCCTGATAACCGTTGGAAAACATCCAGCGAATTTGAGATTCATCATGAAGCGTAGATAAAAACTGCTCGTAATCTTCATTCTTTAAATTGCCTTTAAAATTATCAGTTGTAATAACTCGTGTTCTGCCTTTGAATAGCTCTTCACATTCTTTAAAGAGACCTGATGATGCGCTGTTTTCGTCAAAGTCAAAAACTACTCGAGGTTTTAAATGTTGAATGAAAGAGACCCACGGTAACACTTCTTCAGATTTCATATGACAATTTAAAGCATCAGTCAATAAAAAAGTAAATCTAGCATCTTGCATCTGACCTCTGCCTCCAGTCAAAAGATTTTGTAGCTTTAATCTGAGATTCTGTGTGGGTTGATAAAACATCTTTTCTTCTCTCTGTCGCAGTTCACTGATAGATGTAAGATTTTTTCGTGGTGGCAGAGCTCCACCGCTGAAAGTTGTTTTGGGATGCCTTCATCTGAAAACATAAAGACGCTAGAATCTTTTCCCTTATTCTTTTTACCGGAGCTGAACGGATTCATTATGGTCCTAATAGTAATTCCTTCTTTGAAATCTTTAGTAGATGGTACTATATCCAATTCAAAAACAAAGACTTTATGTTCGTTGCTAAGAACCGGGACACATTTAACCACTCTTACAGTGTTTTTTAGGATGCCCTTTTGAATTTCTATAAAGGAACTTTCTATACTTTCTCGAGTCACATCAATCACTTTTTCTTCTGACAAATTCACACCAACTATTTCACCCTGTTTAAATGTCACGTCACCATTCGGGCTGATTCCAAAATAAATTGTTCCATTTCTTCTTCCGTTAAGACAAGCCGAAATGAAGGGAACTATCTTGCATGCAATGAACTCAAGAGCTTTGTCTTTGTTCGAGTCCAAGACTAAATGAAAATTTCTTACAGGCTCTGTCGTTTTGCCCTTGGCATTTACAAAAGTGTCAACGCAATTTCCTTTCGTGTACTTAAGTGTGGGTGTCACATTAGTGTCAAATTGTCTTAAGTTTTCTTTCATGAAATTGACAGTCCGTAAACTAGCTTCCGCGATCAGAGTTAACAGTGAATGTCGGATGCCAAAGGTGGCAGTCGGTAGAACTTTTTCAATGTCGCCTTCAGTCATTGTTACGAAAATGTTTCCTGAAATATGTTGCCCTTCTAAAGTATTTAGCGCTTCCACAGGCAAACCATTTTTCTCAAAATGAAGTTTCAGGAATTCTTTTAGTTCAGAAATTGACATCTCTTTGAGGTCTTTACTTCTTGATGCTCCTTAAATAAACAAACAAAAATAACTTCATTAAAAAGAAAAATGTTTGAATATATAATTGAAAATCTTACAATGCTAAAAGCAATACACTTCTGTGATCAACACTTTATACCATTTATCACATTTAAAAAAAAAACATCAGTTGAAATTTACCTTTTAGCTCTTTAATAGAATTAGCTTCTTCATCTTTCACTACCTTACCAAGGTTGCTCAAATATATTTGAGATGGTCAAAGAAATTATATTTAAATAATTATTCATTCAGATGACAGTAACATGTTTGTTTAACATTAAGTGTATGAGTAGGGCTTTAGGTTTGTAAACTGAACTGCTTGCTATCTGCTGCATTTTTAGCAAGTCCTGTTTAGTAGCTCAATTCCTGTAGTTGTGCTTATCCCGGAATAAAACTGTATCATTTGATCTATATTAAATATTAGCCTAAATAAAAGCATTTATTATTAAGTTATATACGAACTATGTAAAGGGTGAAAAAATGTTTTATTTTATAAGGAAAACTTTTCCCACATTAATACCCCTCTCCTTCCTTTTCATGGAATTAATGTAACAAAACAGCATATTTTAAAACTAAGGATCAACTAAAAAAACATCAATAATTTTATTTAACGAAATCAATATTATTGATCGGGTGTTTACAAATTCATCATGTTCAGACCTTCGGCTGACCCTTACCGTGTAATCTTAAAGTAAACCCTTATTTTTCAACAGTATTAAAAACTCAAGTAGATGTTATTGTTTTCAATTTCATTGGATTATCGAAGAATGCGACTCAGAATGTTTACTTTATTACTAGACTATCTAATATATATATATATATATATATATATATATATATATATATATATATAAAACTATTCACACATTAGCACTAACTTATAATTTGAAGACCTGCATCCACTGTGTAAGGTCACATTTTTCTGCAATCACTGATGAGTAGTACATTCTATAATGCGCATGAAATCAGCCCGTTATGTTTGTACGTACTTTATTGTAACTTTATTGTTAACTTATCAGCCAGAGATATTATGTAAATGGCCGCTTCTATTCGAAAATCTGGCGTACTGATGAAAAGTGTTGTGATTATTTAACTGCTACATATCGATTCAGATGAAATAATGTTTAAAAATCATTGCGACTAAAGGATGGCGATACTTATGCTAGAAAACCTATCTTCTTTGAAGTAAGAGCATAATTCGGGATAAGGTGATTTCTGGGAAGTGCTTAATGATGTAAAATTCTACAGAGATCCCGGAATCCTGGGAGAGAAACCCAGACATCGTTATATAACCCGTAGTGCCTCTATAGTCATCGTGTACATGAAACAACAGTACTTGCATTAAAAAAATATATAATTTAAAAAAAAGGATACTTTATATTCAATTGATTTGTTGTAATCGAAACTCCAATGAATGTTTTCTTGATAAATGAGATGAGAATTTTATTTGTCCACTCATATCCGCTATCGAATACTTTTCTCTGTAACACTTCTTTAACTTCTGAAACTGGGATACTCTGCCCCTTAACACTGGCAAAATTGTCTATGAGAACTTCTCTGACTTTTACTTCAAATGACTTTGGATCAGCTGTTAAAACATAATAAAAATATAATAAACATAAAAAACAAAACATTAACAAATATGCTTAAGTTCATCTAAACATTAATTTATAATTATACCATAGAAGTGTGTGTATTTAAATTCAACCGAAATAAATCATATTGCTAGATATTGTTATAACATATAAACTTGCGATGTACATGTATCCGATACAAATCGGGAATCTGAACTTTGTTAAAGTCTCGAAATCGGGGAGTATTTTCCAATTTTTGATGTGTCATTCAACTCAGTTGCATATACCTATTTTTCAGCCATCTATATAGTTTGTCAGTTCTATAAATTCTAACCTTAGCAAGGATTATGGATAAATATTTGTTTAAGTAACATCAAAATCTCATATATCTTGATTTTAAATAGAAGGACATAATGCTGCTAAAAATGTTAACAGTGGTTTATAGTGTGTGTTTGGTGAGTCTCCCCAAGATCTAGCTAAATAAATCAAATAATTACCTATTAATTTAGATCCATTACTGTCTTCACGGAAGTCTGACTTGATTTTTCTTTATAGTAGTATAATGTATCGTTTAACTTTAATTATATAGGACGCAGGGAATTTCTAAATGCACACCAATACCTCACATCTCAAAACTTACGCTTAGAAATGACATTCGGATCAGATCTAGGTTCATAGTTCATGATTTTCTCGGCAAGCCACTTGGTCCCAATATCTGCTTGTAAGGCATCAATGAAATGTCTGAGAATAATGTTTTTCACGGTATTTAAAAATCACAACATTAAAGGGTACTGTATTAAAAAAAGATCAATTTTCCTAAAAAAATATCGATTTTAATTCTTCTTAATATTCGGATAGCTATATATGTTTTCCATGGAAATAAATATACTTTTTAATCTTTATATTATGTTTTAAAGCTAGAATTTTTCATATTAAATGAGATAGGATAGGAACATTTTGATTAACTGTGATAAATATTCAGCGACATTGCCTATCAACTATTTACACTATTTTGAGCAATCAGTTTAAAACATATTTGAATATCACAATGAATTAAAGCTTGTAATACGCTGAATAAAGAATTCACGTTCACGATTTCCGGATTTCAAATATACAAGTTGGAAAATCCGGCAAAGTTTGTAACTAATCTAGATGTCCATCGACTAGCTATGTTTTTATGTTGTTTTTATCTCTCAACATTCAATCTGTGCATGCACACATAGCATTTGTTGATAAGAAATTATTCCGCTCTGCTCTAGCATATAACGGCTAAAGAACTTAAACAGTCCGTTATCGACATTTCTCGAAGGTTGTTATTCAAAGTTATTATACCTAAAAAAAATGCCGAAATGATTTATTTAAGGAAACAAGAAACGTAAATCAAAGTCAATAGCACTGGATGCCAAACATTTAAATTATATCAATTCAATGTAAGCTTTTTTTTTTGCTTTTTCTTAAGATGCTCATTCTGACACGCTGATCAATCACGCTGATCAATCACGCTGATCAATAACGCTGATCAATAACGCTTTTTAATCACGCTGATAAATCAAGCTGATAAATCACGCTGATCAATCACGCTGATAAATCACGCTGATAAATCACGCTGATCAATCACGCTTATCAATCACGCTGATCAATTACGCTGATCAATCACGCTGGCTAGATGGAGGGCATTTTGAGAATAACAAACAAATTAATGTAACTAAAGTCGTCTATGATATGTTAACTAGCCTAAATATGAATATAATACTTATAATTTAAGTATTGACGGCAATGATTATTATGTATGATTAATATGCTGAGTGTCATTATAGGCATTCTTAAAATTTTATTTTTTATATTTGTTACAAAACTAATTGATCACATACCTAAAAATTAAAATTGACGGAGGGGGGGGGGGGGAGGGGATGATTCTGTATATAAAAAAATTAATGACGATTTTATTCTAAACAAATTTTGTCATCGATTTTTGTGGCACTTTTTATGTATAGATTTTCTTGAATCTGTGCATGCAATGCATGATTCAATAACTCATTTTGCAATTAATTAATTAATTAATTTTCTTTTTACAAATATGAGTCGAAAATAAAGGATCATTATATATTAAGGGATATAACGTTATTTATGACGAACGACCGTAGCAAATGGGCTAATTCCCTTGCATTAATGATACTACATGTTTCAGATCGGGTTCAGTTACCACGTGATAACTGACAAGATTAAAATTTACTGCAGAATAAAAATGTCTAATAAAATAATAAAGATTTGGGTTCTGCGTTAAATCAAAAGTAACAAATTATTCCTACAGTATTCCAGTTTAAAATACAATCATGAAAAATTCGGATCTGCCCGAAACCAAAAAATATCCCAGCCTACCGACTAAGCCTAAGGGGATGTAACTCTATGCAAATGTTTTGCATGGTACAGCAAGTATATATATATATATATATATATATATATATATATATATATATATAAATATTAGAAAACAGTTTGTTTTAAATGGTCTGTTTTTATCGCGTCTTGCTCTCTCTATTAAATCATTGCAGTTAGCTCTTGAAGCCATAAATTTACTTCACATTGGGTAGCGAAGCTTAACAGATTGAAAACCACTGTAATAAAGTAAAAAGTCTAAATTCAGTCAGAAATTACTTAAATGCGTCAACTTGATTCGGCTTGTCCCTAATAAGCCGCATTATATATTCCATTTGATCTCTATTCAATTTATAACTTTCTGCACGCTCCTGTTCAGCATGTGTGAGGATTAACTTCTGAAAATATATGTATAAGTTATCAATCGTCTTTTTTTTTTTTTAAGTAATATGATTTTCAAAAGATGAAGTAAAATAGAACTAATCCAAACAATTGAATGAATTAAGAGCACACTTTAGTTTATAAGTAAGAATAAAGAGTGTATACCTTTAGATAGTAATTCAAAAATGAACTAAGTAACACTATATGCTTTAATAAAGCTCTAAAAAATAACTTCTTGATGTAAACAAAAAAAAAACAACATAAATACCTCAAAGAGGTATAAAATTATTTCGTCAGCAGCAATTCCTAAGATTTCTTCCCAGTGATGCTGAAATCTTTCCCAATCTGTGGCTTTCATGTCTGCAACCTGCACTGTAAAAAGTAAGAAGTCAGGACATTTTAAAATACTGTTACGTTCTGTATGTTTGTATCAATAAATCACGGAGTCATTATTACTTTGTCTACAATATGAACTTAAGTGCAGGCACTTTAAAACAATGTCTTTCAGGGTCATTGTAAAGCGTGTCTCTGCCAAAGAAATAGCCCCTGTGCCACACTAGTAAAGAACTCAATGCCAATGAACTAGAACGTTGGCCACACTTGTATATAATGTATACGGAACTTAGGGATGTACTTCTCATCCGCATTGTGACTTAACCATATCTAAACATCTAAAAAAACATATTAAAAAAAACAGGTTTTGATTCTTCCATACATTTATTACAGCTGTAATATATTAACGTTCGAGTTGTAAGTTAAAAGCTTTTAATTTTGCTTATTAATAGCTAAAATTTGCTTTTCCTTCGTTAGGTAGAAAAAGTGTTAAACGTTTAATTTCAGTCTGTATTAAATTCAACTGACATTAGTTATTTCATAAAACATTCAATTCGCGAGTCGCTGTCCATTTATATGATAAAGTCATAAATTTTAATTTATAAAAAAACTACGTGCTATTGAGCTACTGGGTGCAAAACCACCGTGCGGCAGCATTTGAGGAGCGGCATAATATTCTCGATAATTAAGAAATAAATTAAATATTTAAATTTTAAAAAGTCATGTTATTTTGTAAGCCTTTTTATTTCCCGCCATCTACTGTAACTATATATATCAATAAACGCAATACTTGGTAGAAAGAAATCTAAGCGATGATTTCTAAATATGATAAAAACATTTCGGAATAAAAGATGACAGTGAACTCGTTCAGTTAACAAGGCTGGTAAATTTCGGAAATAAAATAACAATTAATCTCTTAATATTTAAATTATCACACCCCGTCTGTTTGTCGTGTGTTCCCATAGTAAGGCAACAGGTTGTGGATACAAAGATTATGACTACTGCATGGAGACTGTTCCACATACAGTAAGTAAAAGCATTGGGAGTCAGATTTTGGAGCAAAATGGACATTGACTAGGAAAAATAGAGAGAAATTTTGTGATTGGCAGAATTCCTAAAAACTCTGAATAAAATATATATTTCTTAGCTATGGACAAACTTCTTTTCGAAAGACATGTGAAATATCTGAGCACATAAAAATGCGCGATGCAGACTTCAGTTATTTATCATGAACAAATGATTATTAAATACAACAGAGCAAAAATTGAAAGAAAAATTCAAGAACTTACTGAAAGATTTAATTTTTTTTTAATATATACTAGTCATCCCGTGTCGTAGCATACGCCGCCCTTGCGTGATACCGCGTTCTCACGCCGAATCTCTAACCCCCCTCCCGCCCCCTCCCTCGCTCTCCTGGCATGCGCACATCGCCCAACCATGCCGGACACCACGCACGCATGCTGACTCTCTCACCCCCTGTGGTCTGTCTCATTGCTCCTGTCTGCGTCGAGTGGGTGAGTAAAATAGTTAAGTAATCTTTATTTTATTCAATATAGTTTTTTAAATTGTGTGATGTGGTGGCTGAATTGCTAAGAAGTGATTTTATTTTTTTGCTTTTTTTATGCTGGTGTTCCAGGAAATTGTTTTATTTTTTTTTTTATTTTATTTTTTTGTTTTTATAGTTTATCCTTTTGGTTTTTTTAATGTGAAGTAACAACGACTAATTGGATCTCTTTCAAAGACTCTTTGACAATTATTTTATTGAAATAATTTATCCTTTAGGATGTTGTAAGGAAGAAAAAAACAACTAATTTGATTTTTAATTTCGTTCATAACTTAAAAAAAAATTATTTGGCAAGTAAATCAGAAAACAACGCGAGTTGTCGAACGTTTATGAATGCTGAATGCGTCTTGCTTGCTTTGACGTATTCGGGAATTCCGCAAACGAGTCTAATCTATCTATATATAGACTTGCATCTATGATTAAATGATTTAATGCTGACATGCAAGTTTCAGTTAAGTGAATACAGTTTCAGTTTATAATTAATGGATATAGAAAACTCTATATGTAGATAATTACAAATATATTTGATCTGCAAAGTAAAAGTGGACAAATATTTTAGGCCTTTATAAAATAAATGACGGCCTTTTAATTTCTATTTCGTAGTTGTTGTCTTTTTTTCCATTACATATGGGTCGCGAAGATAAAGTCTTTTCGTGTAGGTCGCGGTGGGTAAGAGTTTGATGATTACTGCATCAAAAATGACATTGTGGTGGTTATTCTTTGTTTACTTAGTGCGAAAATATTAAATCGTGAAATACCGAGAAAAATATTTCTAATATTGAATGTCATTTTTTTTATTTTGCTTTATATTGTCGCATTTTTAACATAGAAATAATATGTAGCTCTTAATCTTGATAGTAAACCATCACAATGAAGTGTGTTTTTTTTTTCAAATAGAAACATTGAAATTCAAACTATCTCTTTAACTGGTAATCTCAAAATAAAAAAAAATTCTTAGAAAATATGCCCGACTGACTGGCCTAATTAGTTGGCCTAATACTAGCGTGCAAAAAAGAAAAGGAAATAAAATAACGATTACATTTTTCGTTGAATGTGGGCGCCAAAAACCTATTTGCACCCGGGTGGCCGAAGCTAGACGCGGCACTGAAAAAATCTAGTGCTTTAGCAAAAAAAATCAAACGTTCGTGAAATTTTAATTGTTTTTTACGTACATTTCTAAATTCTTTGAACCACCTCAATGGTAGAAAAGAAAAAGAGTATACCATAGATAGGGAAGCTAAATATTTTTCAGTTACTTAAAATAGCTTGCGGGGATTTTTCAGCTTGCGTGGCATGATTGTTACTTCAATGCATTAGGTACGTCATAGAAAATACATATACTTGCTAAACACAAAATTTCATAGCATATGTTATCAAGTGAAAATAGAACAAACATAAATGGATAAGCCTTTTTTATATTTACCTACGTAAGCTGTCTAATGGAAGAAAACCAATGTTTCCGTTTTAACATATGTAGTGTAGAAAGATGAACACATTTTGTTCACTGATCTTCTTAATGTCCTTTATATCATTGATGGTCTCATCAACAAAAAAAACACACAGTGAGCATGAACACATTATTTAAAAAAAAACTGTCCGAAATTTTGAAGGCTTTTATAATTGACTTAATTAATGCCTAAAGATGAATGTATCAGGTAAATATGTTACCTGTCTCCTACAATATGTCGCCAGTCGTCTTTTCCAGGAAATCAATTTCCAAGAAGTCTGGTTTCAGTT
Source organism: Bulinus truncatus (assembly GCA_021962125.1). Lineage (NCBI taxonomy): Eukaryota > Metazoa > Mollusca > Gastropoda > Planorbidae > Bulinus > Bulinus truncatus. The sequence continues at coordinate 3,275,224 of JAGDYQ010000109.1, forward strand.
TTGATTTCGAAACCGTCAATGATTACGCTCTTATGTTAATGTTGAGACTGGTACAGAAGCGGCCTGTGGGTGTCTGCAAGCTAGGAGTTTAAAAAATATAAATTCTAGAGCCTCTAACCCCCCCCCCACACACACATACATACACACATACAAACATACATACACACAGATAAACACACATACACAAACACACACATACATACATACACATACATACACATACATACACATACACATACACATACACACACTTACACACACATACACACACGTACACATAAACATACACACACATACATACACACACAAAGATATACACACATACACACACACATTTATTTACTCAGTTTCGTCTAGGATCATCCATTGATTGAGTCAACAATATAGAAGGGAGGTGAAGGTCTGAAAATGCCTGACAGTTGTTGACAAGATGTTGTTAGAACTCTGCTTCCACACCCACCCTCCACGAAGTCGCACCCCCTGCACCCCGAGGTAATTGACTTATGTGAGAGAGAAGCCATTCATTTTGATAACTCTGGGTAGCACAATTGTTAAAATCATTTCATCATCGCATTATAAGTTATACTAGTATGTTAAACTAACTATGTAACATTATTTTATTTGAACGATACAGTAGACTATCGACCTCTTGTTGAGCAATGAATTGGGACATTTCTGATGCTGCCAAAGGGACATAAATCTGTACATAATTATTTACTGCCTTAAATAGAGTTATTTTAAAAAAAACAACTTGTTATTACTGTAATTTTATTCAAGGTTTTTTTAAATCTTTTTATTTTGCATTTGCTAAAACTATTTATAATAATTCATTTTATTGTGGATAAATGTTGATTGCTTTGCCGGATAAGCCAGCAAGTGGGGCCACACATAGCTCCGAGTCAAAGGGGTACCGAAATAGTTCTATGAAAACCAATTTTAGGCCTCTAGACATGGACAATTTACTCTGTTTACTGCACTTCTGTAAAATATGGGACGGGTGGTCGAGTGTTAATGATGCTCGACCTGAGAGTTCTGTGTTCGATTCTCGGTGTGAACAATGGAATTTTTTTTTTACCAGGTGCAAAGTCGCCCCAAAAGTCCACCCAGAGTTAAATGGATACCTGGACTTAAGTTGGGGCAGTAACCACAAATCCCCTTTTCAACTGCCCAGATGGCCAGCTAGGGATAAGGGAACTTTACTTACCTCTGTTAAATTGGAAACAATTGTCGGTTCTTTCGTTTTTAATATTATTTTGTAGCAATATAATTAAGATAAAAAAAAAGTATAACATTGAAACAGATACACAAGAATAGAAAATACTGAAACGTATGGTCTAATTTAAGATGTCAATGTACGCTTTATAAACTTTTAAAACTAAATTTGGAGAAGTCCATTTAGAAGAACCTTTAATTAATTTCTCATTTGTGTGCAGGTCTATGCTAGGATGTTTTATAATATTAAGATCATTGTCAATGACTAAACAAGTCATTGTAAGTAATGACATATCTAATAGCAATACAGCTATGACGCTTTGGAGTTTGTATATGACCATTCAGAGTATTCAAAATACTGGAATAAGATCATAGCAAGGGGCTACATACAATGATAAAAGATGGATGTTCCTGAACTATTCTTAGAGAAGATAAAAATTCTTGTGAGGACGCTACATACCTAATAGGCTAAAGATGAGGAAGTGAACTCACACATCAACTAAACATGAAATATGTAGTTTAAAAAATATTATTTATTGTTAAGGGTTGCACACTTTTCAGAGCGACGGGGGTAAGGGATGGCGCCACAAATAACTCGAACGGGGCGTCTCAATATTTTGTGTGGTGGCCGGATAATTACGAACCTAAAGTTCAATGCTGTAAAAACTAAACTCATTTTTTTAACGTTATATTTGGGAGTGGGTATATTTTTAGTTTTTTTTAACGTTTTATAAGTTTGTATTTATTTATTTTTTGGAGGAAGGAAGGGGGATACATATTGACGTAATTGTACTGGGGGTCGTGGGGGGGGGGGTGAATGAGAGCTAACTATTGGAGTAACTCGTGGTTATCACATAAGAGGTTGGACTAAATGCATGACTTGCTGACTAAAGACTAGCTTGCAAACAGACAAAATATTTGAAGCCGAAAATGAAATAGTAGCAAATGAAAAAAATAAAACATTGTTTATCGTTGAAGACAACGGAACTGGCAAATGTGTGATCGTGAGTGAAGTAGATGAGTGAAGTGAGGTGGGTAAAGTAAGGTGATTGAAGTAAGGTGAGTGAAGTAAGGTTGGTGGAGTAAGGCGATTGAAGTAAGGTGAGTGAAGTAAGGTGAGTGAAGTAAGTTTGGTGGAGTAAGGTGGGTGAAGTAAGTTTGATGGAGTAAGGTGATTGAAGTAAGGTGGGTGAAGTAAGTATGATGAAGTAAGGTGAGTAAAGTAAGGTGGTTGAAGAACGGTGAATGGAATAAGGTGGGTGAAGTAAGGTTGGTGGAGTAAGGTGAGTGAAGTAAGGTGGGTGAAGTAAGTGATTGAAGTAAGGTGAGTGAAGTAAGGTGGGTGAAGTAAGGTGGGTGAAGTAAGTTTGATGGAGTAAGGTGATTGAAGTAAGGTGGGTGAAGTAAGTATGATGAAGTAAGGTGAGTAAACTAAGGTGGTTGAAAAACAGTGATTGGAATAATGTGGGTGAAGTAAGGTTGGTGGAGTAAGGTGAGTGAAGTAAGGTGGGTGAAGTAAGGTGATTGAAGTAAGATGAGTGAAGTAAGGTGGGTGAAGTAAGGTTGGTGGAGTAAGGTGATTGAAGTAAGGTGAGTGAAGTAAGGTGAGTGAAGTAAGTTTGGTGGTGTAAGGTGATTGAAGTAAGGTGAGTGAAGTAAGGGGATTGAAGTAAGGTGAGTGAAGTAAGGTTGGTGAAGTAAGGTTGGTGGAGTAAGGTGATTGATGTAAGGTGAGTGAAGTAAGGTTGGTGAAGTAAGGTTGGTGGAGTAAGGTGATTGATGTTAGGTGAGTGAAGTAAGGTGAGTGAAGTAAGGTGGGTGAAGTAAGGTGGGTTAAGTGTAAGTCTTACATTGCGTATCCCTAGATCCTACAAACTATGAATAAAAGAAAACTAAGCAGATAATAAACTTTGATATATTTATTCTCAAATTTTAAACAGATCATTCGAGCCATGCTTAGATGGTGACAATTTTTAAACTAAATGTTTCTAGTTTGTTTTTTTTTTAAATAAAGCGAAAATTGAACGATATAATTGTAATGGAGATTTTCAAAGACAGATAAACATTATCCTAATCAAGTTGAATGCAGTTTCAAAGTCCAAATTTCATTCATAAAAATCCACAAACTTTATTAACGCTATCTGTCAATTACTG
>JAGDYQ010000109.1:3279089-3479089 GCA_021962125.1 Bulinus truncatus
CCTTACACCCAAGGGCCGTTGCTAGCTGTTGTGTCGCGAGTTATATTTTTTTGCCTCCCTCTCACCATTCTGACTACGTGAAAAAAACCGTTAAATGTGCTCTCTTTCTGCCTGTGTTGAGAGCAGCATTCTATTAGGTTTAAAGAAATACTATCGAATAAAATAGAAGAATAGAAATTAAAAAAAAAACAACTGATTCACGAGGAAGGCATTTTACCGCAATGTAAACGATGCTGCGGCCATAAATGTCCGATCATGCTATAAATGTCTGAACGTGCTATAAATGTCTGAACGTGCTATAAATGTCTGAACGTGCTATAAATGTCCGATCATGCTATAAATGTCTGAACGTGCTATAAATGTCCGATCATGCTATAAATGTATGAACGTGCTATAAATGTCTGAACGTGCTATAAATGTCTGAACGTGCTATAAATGTCCGATCATGCTATAAATGTCTGAACGTGCTATAAATGTCCGATCATGCCCTAAATGTCTGAACGTGCTATAAATGTCTGAACGAGCTATAAATGTCTGAACGTGCTATAAATGTCCGATCATGCTATAAATGTTTGAACGTGCTATAAATGTCCGATCATGCCCTAAATGTCTGAACGTGCTATAAATGTCTGAACGTGCTATAAATGTCTGAATGTGCTATAAATGTCTGAACGTGGTATAAATGTCCGATCATGTTATAAATGTCTGAACGTGCTATAATTGTCCGATCATGCTATAAATATCTGAACGTGCTATAAATGTTCGATCATGTTATAAATGTCTGAACGTGCTATAAATTCTGATCATGCTATAAATGATGTTCGATCTTGTTATGATGAAGTCAACATTTACTCTCATTCCAACACAAAACGTTTCACAATGCCATGTGTAGACTTCATTCGTTTATCTTTGCAAGTGAATTTATCGTTTCCTTTAAACGGTTATTTGCGCTGCCGACTTATTTTTTTCACTGGCCTTGGCGCCATTTTAACAAAACTATATAGCTGGAGCTGTTCATTAAAACAGTTTCTGGCTTTAATCAACTCCCTGTACTTGTAGCAACAGGCAAGCTGTCTGAGTCTTCAGAACGGTGATTTCACTGATGTTCTTCACCCACCTTACTTAACTCAACTTACTCCACCCACCTTACTTCAACCACCGTACTCCACCCACATTACTTCACTCACCTCACTCCACCAACCTTACTTCAACCACTTTACTCCACCCACCTTACTTAACTCAACTTACTCCACCCACCTTACTTCAACCACTTTACTCCACCCACCTTACTTAACTCAACTTACTCCACCAACCTTACTTCAACCACTTTACTCCATCCACATTACTTAACTCAACTTACTCCACCCACCTTACTTCAACCACTTTACTCCACCCACCTTACTTAACTCAACTTACTCCACCCACCTTACTTCAACCACTTTACTCCACCCACATTACTTAACTCAACTTACTCCACCCACCTTACTTCAACCACTTTACTCCACCCACATTACTTAACTCAACTTACTCCACCCACCTTACTTCAACCACTTTACTCCACCCACATTACTTCACTCACCTAACTCCACCAACCTTACTCCACCCACCTTATTCCACCGACCTTACTTCACCCCCCTTACTTCACTCACCTAACTCCACCAACCTTACTCCACCCACCTTATTCCACCGACCTTACTCCACCCACCTTACTTAACTCAACTTACTCCACCCACCTTACTTCAACCACTTTACTCCACCCACATTACTTCACTCACCTAACTCCACCAACCTTACTCCACCCACCTTATTCCACCGACCTTACTTCACCCACCTTACTTCACTCACCTTACTCCACCAACCTTACTTCACCCACCTTACTTCACTCACCTTACTCCACCAACCTTACTTCACCCACCTTACTCCAATCACCATACTCCACTAACCTTACTTTACTCACCTTACTCCACCAAACTTACTCCACCCACCTTACTTCACTCACCTTACTTCACTCACGATCACATATTTCCCAGTTCCGTTGTCTTCAACGATAAACAATGTTTTATTTTTTTCCTTTGCTACTGTTTCATTTTCGGCTTCAAATATTTTGTCTCTTTGCAAGCTAGTCTTTAGTCAGCAAGTCATGCATTTAGTCCAACCTCTTATGTGATAACCACGAGTTACTCCAATAGTTAGCTCTCATTCAATTTTTCGCGTCAGTTCAAAGAGGGCTCTTCCATTAATTATGTCAACACGTGTCAAACGTTTGGTGACCCCCCCCACGACCCCCCAGTAAAATTACGTCAATATATACCCCCCTCCCTTCCTCCCAAAAATAAATAAATACAAACTTATAAAACGTTAAAAAAAAACTAAAAATATACCCCCTCCCAAATATAACGTTAAAAAAATGAGTTTAGTTTTTTACAGTATTGACCTTTAGGTTAGTATTTATCCGGCCACCACACTATCCGCAAAGCCATAACTAAATATTGGGACGCCCCGTGCGAGTTAGTTTGGGCGCCATCCCTTACCCCCGTCGTTCTGAAAAGTGTGCAACCCTTAACAATTTGAACTATTTTTTAAACTACATATTTCATGTTTAGTTGATGTGTGAGTTCACTTCTTCATCTTTAGCCTATTAGGTATGCAGCGTCCTCACAAGAATTTTTGTCTTCTCAAAGAATAGTTCAGGAACATCCATCTTTTATTATTGTATGTAACCCCTTGCTATGATCTTATTCCAGTATTTTGAATACTCTGAATGGTCATATATAAACTCCAAAGCGTCATAGCTGTATTGCTATTAGATATGTCATTACTTACAGTGACTTGTTTAGTCATTGACAATGATCTTAATATTATAAAACATCCTAGCATAGACCTGCACACAAATGAGAAATTAATTAAAGGTTCTTCTAAATAGACTTCTTCAGATTTAGTTTTAAAAGTTTATGCAGCCGTACATTGACATCTTAAATTAGACCATACGTTTCAGTATTTTCTATTCACAGTGCATCTCTTGTGTATCTGTTTCAATGTTATACTTTTTTTTATCTTAATTATATTGCTACAAAATAATATTAAAAACGAAAGAACAGACAATTGTTTCCAATTTAACAAAGGTAAGTAAAGTTCCCTTATCCCTAGCTGGCCATCGGGGAAGTTGAAAGGGGGATTTGTGGTTACTGCCGCAACTTAAGTCGGGTATCCATTTAAAGCTGGGTGGACTTTTGGGGCGACTTTGCACCTGATAAAAAAAATTCCATTGTTCACACCGAGAATCGAACACAGAACTCTCAGGTCGAGCATCATTAACACTCGACCACCCGTCCCATATTTTACAGAAGTGCAGTAAACAGAGTTAAAGTTCACCGTGTAAGCAGCTTTTTAGTACTTTATGAAAGCCTGCACATCTAGCACTATAATTTGCAGATGAAATGTGTGCCTGTAAATTATTTCTTCTTTTTATTTAATCAACCTGATCTGAGATAAACGCTGTTGTTTTGATTATGTAGAGCAGTGTGAAGAAATGTGACGAAAGATCAGAGGTGTAGATTTATAACCACTGAAGGGGCACAGTGAGTTCTTGAACATTTGATTGAAGGGACGGACCAAGAACTGATTAATGGAGTGGGAAGGGGGGGGGTCCATTGCAGAGCCATTTTTGTGATGTCTTCTGAGGGCTTCCTTAGCAAGCGGCCGATCCATCTTCATACCTTACATGAACTATCATAAATTAAATTTAAATGTTACCAATGTAAATGAGCTGAAGATAGCGTAGAGCTGGTACAATCAAAACTGCTTAAGGGATCACATTTGACCCTTAGGTGGTAAATTGCCCATGTCTAGATGCCTAGAATTGGTTTAAATAGAACTATTTCGGTAGCCCTTTGACTCGGCGCTATGTATTGCCCCCCACAAGCCGTAGTGCTCTTCCTACTGGCTTATCCGGCATAGCAATCAACGTTTAGTAAATGCAAAAAAAAAGATTAAAAAAAAAAAACTTGAATAAAATTACAGTAATTTACAAGTTTTTTTTTATAACTCTATGCAGTGGCGCAACCGGGCAGGGGGGCAGGGGGGCTTCAGCCCCCCCCTCCCCCTGGCCAAACCATCAATACATAATTTACGTTATAAAGTTACAAAAAAGACTGTCAAACTGTCTTTTTTCAATATGTGAGCCCCACCCATCATTTTTTGCTGGTTGCGCCATTGTAAGGCAGTAAATAATTATATACAGATTTACGTCCCTTTGACAGCATCAGAAATGTCCGAATTCATTGTTCAACAAGAGGTCGATAGTCTACTGTATCGTTCCGATAAAATAATGTTACATAGTTTAACATACAAGTATAATTTACTGTGCAATAATGAAATGAATTTAACAATTGTGCTACCCAGAGTTATCAAAATTAATGGCTTCTCTCTTACATAAGTCAATTATCTCGGGGGGCAAGGGTGCGACTTCGTGGAGGGTGGGGGGTGGAAGCAGAGTTCTAACAATATCTTGTCAACAACTGTCAGGCATTTTCAGACCTTCACCCCCCCCCCCTCCATCTAAATTGTTGACTCAATCAATGGATGATCCCAGACGAAACTGAGTAAATAAATGTGTGTGTATGTGTGTGTGTGCATGTGTGTATGTATATGTTTGTGTGTGTATGTATGTGTATGTATGTATGTGTGTGTGTATGTGTCTGTATGTGTGTTTATCTGTGTGTATATGTGTGTGTATATGTGTGTGTATATGTGTGTGTATATGTGTGTGTATATGTGTGTGTATATGTGTGTGTATATGTGTGTGTTTGTGTATGTGTATGTATGTGTGTATGTGCTTGCAGACACCCATAGGCCGCTTCTGTAGCAGTCTTAACATTAACATGAGAGTTTAAATCAATGACGGTTTCGAAATCAAAACTGAAACCAGGCTTCTGGAAAATTGATTTCCTGGAAAAGACGACTGGCGACATAATGTAGGAGCCAGGTAACATATTTACCTGATACATTCATCTTTAGGCATTAATTAAGCCAAAAAAATCCTTCAAAATTTTGGAGAGATTAAAAAAAAAATGTGTTCATTCTCTCTGTGTTATTTTCTTTGATGAGACCATCAATGATATGGAGGATATTAAGAAAATCAGTGAACAAAATGTGTTCATCTTTCTACACTACATATGTTAAAACAGAAACCTTGGTTTTCTTCCATTAGACAGCTTACGTAGGTAAATATAAAAAAAAGGCTAATCGATTTATGTTTGTTCTATTTTCACTTGATAACATATGACATGAAATTTTGTGTTTAGCAAGTACATGTGTTTTCTATGACATGCATAATGCATCAAAGTAACAATCATGCAACGAAAGCTGAAAAATCCCCGCAAGCTATTTTAAGTAACTGAATAATATTTAGCTTCCCAACCTATGGCATACTCTTTTTATTGTATACCATTAAGGTAGTTCAAAGAATTCACGAATGTAGGGGATAAACAATTAAAATTTCACAAACCTTTGACTTTTTTTTTGCTAAAGCACTAAGTTTTATTCAGTGTCTAGCCTATCAGAGACCCGAGTGCAAACAGGATTTTGGCGCCCATTTTCATTGAAAAACGTGATCGGTATTTTATATCCTTCTTTTTTTTCGTACACTAGTATTAGGCCAACTAATTAAGCCAGTCAGTCGGGCATATTTTCTAAGAAATTATATTTTTGTTATTTTGAGATAACCAGTTATAGAGATAGTTTGAGAGTCAATTTTTCTATTAAAAAAAAGCAAAGAAAAAAAAAACAGTTTAATGTGATGGTTTACTATCAAGATCTAGAGGTACAGATTATTTCGATGTTCAAAATGCGACAATATAAAGAATATAAAAAAATGACATTCAATATTAGAAATATTTTTCTCGGTATTTCACGATTGAATATTTTCAAACTACTTTAACAAAAGCTAACCACTGCAATGTCATTTTTGATGCAGTAATCATCAAACTCTTACCCTTTGCGACCTACCTGAAAAGACTTTATTTTTGCGACCCACATGTAAAGAAAAAAAAAACTACGAAATGAAAAGTAAAAGGCCTTCATTTATTTTATAAAGGCCTAAAATATTTTCCCACTTTTACTTACAGATCAAATATATTTGTAACTTTGTGCATATAGAGTTTTCTATATCCATTAATTATAAACTGAAACTCTGTCTTGAATTAACTGAAACTCTGTCTTACTTCTTATTTTTTTACAGTGCAGATTGCAGACATGAAAGCCACAGATTGGGAAAGAATTCAGTATCACTGCGAAGAAATCTTAGAAATTGATGCTGGCCCAATAATTGTATACCTCTATCAAGTATTTATGTTTTTTTTTGTTTACAGCCAAAAAGTTATTTTTAGAGCTTTAATGAAGTATATATTGTTACTCAAGTTCATTTTAGAATTACTATCTAAAGGGAAATAATCTTTATTCTTCCATATAAGATATAGCGTGCTCTTAACTCATTCCTCTGTTTTGATAGGTACTATTTTACTTTAACTTTTGAAAATCTTATTACTAAAAGAAAACACATTTAATAACATATGCATATATTTTCAGAAGTCTTTTCTCACACCTTTTGAACACGAGACTGCAAAAAGTTTTAAAGTGAATAGAGCTCGAATGGATTGTATATTGGAGCTAATTATGAAAAAGCCGAATGAAGATAACGCATTTAAGTAATTTCTGACTGAATTTCGACTTTTTACTTTATTACTGTGGTTTTCAATCTGCTAAGCTTCGCTACCCACTATGAAGAAAATGTATGGTTTCAAGAGCCAATTGCAATGATTAAATAGAGAGAACAAGACACGATAAAAAACAGACCTTTTAAAACAAACCGTTTTCTAATATATATATTAGGGTGGCCCAAAAAAACTTTTTGTTAAATTTTTTTGGAGCATTTCGTTTTTTGTATTTCATTTGACTTCAAAACGGCACAGAAAAAAATTCATGAATATATTACTTTATTTAGTACTGCCTCAACGACACTGAAATTTTAAATCATTTTTAATGAATTTTGAATGTGAGTACGTATATATAAAGCACACAGAAAATGCTAGAAGGTTCTGGAAAGTTTTAGAAAAAAATCTATACAATTCTAGAAGGTTCTGTGAAATCTAAAAGATTCTAGAAGCTTCTAAAAAATGTGGAAAACTTGAGAAGGTTCCGGGAAATTCTAGAAAACTCTAGAAGTTTTGATTTTCATATAAATAGCCAGCTTCACCAGTACATTTCAATTTAGTTATTAAAATCAAGTGTTATAAGATCAAATGTTGCGGCTATATAAATATCATTCATTTAGTTATGACTACTAGGTCGAAAAGTGTTGTTCATTTAATTGGCATAGAAATTGACAATGCTCCTGTTTATTGAACTAGGTACTTTCCCTAATTGAGCCTACTTGCCAATGGTATGTTTACAAACACAGCCGTCTGGCAGTCAGTTGGTACTATTTTTTCATGAACTATTTCTTTGCTTGTATACTGTCCAGTAGACATGCCAATGTTTATTGAGCTAGGTACTTCCCCTAATTGAGCCTACTGGCCAATGGTATGTTTACAAACACAGCAGCCGTCTGGTTGACATTCGGTAGAATATTTTCATGAGAACATACTTATGTCCATTGAGCTAGGTTCTTCCCCTAATTGAGCATACTGGCCAATGGTATGTTTACAAACACGCCGTCATCAATAAGACATTTGGGGGTAGTACAACTGGACCGGATGTGCTGCCATCCAAGCGCTTTAAGAAGTTTTGACCAAAAATAAGACAGGCAGAATTTAGTATATGCCACGATGTTCGACTGAAACCAAATCGCAAGCCATTAAATGAAGAAGTCATCACATTCTGTTCAAATATCCTCCAAATGAAAGACAACTCAAGATATTTGCCACGTGAAGATTACAAAGAACTTCTCATTCTAAATCTTATCATCCTGTGAGGAATTCCCTCCCCCCCCTTGGGGTGCATTTTCGCGTTCCAGGAGCTTATCACCATGCAAGGTGGATGTCTAAAATAATCTACATCATGAAGATTTATCTCTTCCGTCATCAATTCAAGCTGACTAAGCATGAAGACACATCAAATGCAGAATTATGTATCTTTGCATCCTCGGTTTACATCGAAGCTTGGATTCAAAGTCCCGTTCTAGCAGACGCACCTCTGAATGATCTGGATTATAAGAATATTTCTCCCTTCATTTCTCAAACTGCATTGAAAACGATTGGCCAATATGTCTGGTACCTTAGTGCAGAACTCATTCCTCTGGTTCTCTTTTCACAATGTGAGAAAAACAGTTTGCTGCTTGCTTGAGGCAATTCATGGAGAAATCTTCTAATGATCAAAAAGAAGAAAGATGCATCCGCAGCACAAATGATCATTCAGCACTTCATATATTGACATTAAAGGATTTTTTGACCTCGTCAATGCTGCACTTTTTTAATGCTCTTCTGCTTCCCACAAATTTTTTTTCATGACTGATGCTTCATCTTGGCATCAAACTCCATCCTTTCAGAAGGCAACATCAGTGGTATCTCCCTTGAAAGTTGTCAATGACTGTGCCGAGCGGGGAATTATACTGGCTTAATCATTCAACTCATTTCTCATTAAATCAGAGGAGGAAAAGCAACACTTGCTCCAACTTGTTGAACAGCATCGCAAAGAGTTTCCAGACGCAAATAAAATCAACTGTGCTGAAGAGATCGCAAGTTTTAAGTGAAAAACAAACGATTAAAGTAAAATCGTCATTATTTTTTTATATACAGAATTCCCCCCCCACTCCAATTTTAATTTTTAGGTATACGATCAATTAGTTTTGTAACAAATACAAAAAAAAGTATTTTTTTAACTTTATCTGGCCCCCTCCCCTCTGCCCCAGACCAATAGTTTGAGACCGACTAATTTATCACACAGAGATCTTGTTAATTGTATACACATTAATAACGTCGAACACCATTTAACACTAACGATGGCGAACATATATGTATAGTACCTAAGTTATTCAGAATAATCATTGCCGTCATTACTTAAATTATAAGTATTATATTCATATCTAGGCTAGTTAACATATCATAGACGACTTTAGTTACATTAATTTGTTTGTTATTCTCAAAATGCCCTCCATCTAGCCAGCGTGATTGATCAGAGTGATTGATCAGTTTGATCGATAAACGTGATTGATAAGCGTGATTGATCAGCGTGATTGATCAGCTTGATCGATAAGCGTGATTGATCAGCGTGATTGATCAGCTTGATCTATAAGCGTGATCGATCAGCGTGATTGATCAGCTTGATCGATAAGCGTGATTGATCAGCGTGATTGATCAGCGTAAGTGATCAATGTGATTGATCAGCGTGATTGATCAGCGTGATTGATCAGCGTGATTGATCAGCGTGATTGATCAGCGTTATTGATCAGCGTTATTGATCAGCGTGATTGATCAGCGTTATTGATCAGCGTGATTGATCAGCGTGATTGATCAGCGTGATTCACAAGCGGTGTATTCTATTTTCCTTCATATGCCATGTCAGAATGAGCATCCTAAGAAAAAGCAAAAAAAAAAAAAAGCTTACATTGAATTGATATAATTTAAATGTTTGGCATCCAGTGCTATTGACTTTGATTTACGTTTCTTGTTTCCTTAAATAAATCATTTCGGCATTTTTTTTAGGTATAATAACTTTGAATAACAACCTTCGAGAAATGTCGATAACGGATTGTTTAAGTTCTTTAGCCGTTATATGCTAGAACAGAGCGGAATAATTTCTTATCAGCAAATGCTATGTGTGCATGCACAGATTGAATGTTGAAAGATAAAAACAACAGAAAAACATAGCTAGTCGATGGACATCTAAAGTAGTTACGAACTTTGCAGGATTTTCCAACTTGTATATTTTAAATCCGGAAATCATGAACATGAATCCTTTATTCAGCGTATTACAAGCTTTAATTCATTGTGATATTCAAATATGTTTTAAACTGATTGCTCAAAATAGTGTAAATAGTTAAAAAGCAAAGTTGCTGAATATTTATCACAGTTAATCAAAATGTTCATATCTTATCTCATTTAAAATGAAAAATTCTAGCTTTAAAACATAATATAAATATTAAAAACAAGCAATGTAAGTGTTTTCCGTTTCGGACAAAGGACATTTTAGAGCATTTTCGTGTACGCAGTGGCTACGGTTACGCCGGACGAAATCCGTATTTTTTCAGGGTTATAGCCATAGATATTGCTCCACGCGTATGGGTTTTGATAAATAGAGAGGGAAGTAATCATGTTGAATAAAAGTTACAAAAATAAATAATGATAACGCCCCTTTGATTAGCTTTTATTATTTTTATTTAAAATATAAGCAAAAACGGTACATAAGTTGCTCTTATTTTCGGCCCTGAGAGGTCAGATCGCAAAATGGACTTTTGATGTACACTTGGCAGGCCAAGACCTACAAAATGATATATACATCATGGGTCTAGGACTTATGGTAGTTTAGATCTAGGGTGATGACGGACAGACAGACTGACAGAAAAAACGGGGACAATAGAGCATTTCTTTCGAAAATGCTCTAAAAATATTTATTTCCATAGAAAACTTATATAGCTATCTGAATTTTAAGAAGACTTAAAATCGTTATTTTTTTAAGGAAAATTGATCTTTTTTAATACAGTACCCTTTAATGTTGTGATTTCTAAACACCGTGAAAAACATCCTCAGACATTTCATTGATGCTTTACAAGCAGATATTGGGACCAAGTGGCTTGCCGAGAAAATCATGAACTATCAACCTAGATCGGATCCGAATGTCATTTCTAAGCGTAAGTTTTGAGATGTGAAGTATTGGTGTACACTTCAAAATTCCCTGTATACCATTTAAATTAAAGTCAAACGATACATTATACTACTATAAAGAAAAATCAAGTCAGACTTCCGTGAAGACAGTAATGGATCGACATTAAAATATAATTTTTTGAATTATTTAGCTAGATCTTGGGAAGACTCACCAAACACACACTATAAACCACTGTTAACATTTTTAGCAGTATTATGTCCATCTATTTAAAATAAAGATATAAGAGATTTTGATGTTAGTTAAACAAATATTTAACCATAATCCATAATACGGTTCGAATGTATGGAACTGACAAACTATATAGTTTGGCTGAAAAATAGGTATATACAACTAGGGGTGTGCCGGATCCGTTTTTTCCAACCGGATCCGGATCCGGATTTTCTTATGTGAAATCCGCCGGATCCGGTACCGGTTCCGGATTACGATTCCGGATTTTGGTACTTTGCAGATACCGGTAAATCGGAGGGGTTGGATGCCTTCTGAACAGTTGGCCTAAATGGTTAAATGACATTGGCTGATTAGAAGCTGGAAGTGAAGAACTATTGTAGTGCACTAATTGTTTTGAATCTGAGGAGAAAGTCAGCCTCATCGTCTGAGTTCATCTGGTCTTTTATTGGCTCATTGGATGATGTATGCTTATAGCTTATTGTTATTGTTTAAATGTTCATAGTTTATGATGTGTATTGAAATGGATAATTAATTGAAAAAAACAAATAACAAGATTGAATAGAATTGAGATTTGAGAACAATAATTCTGTATTTCTGTACTTTACAAGTTTGAAAATTGAAATACAAATTTTAATGAATTTAATTGGCATTTGACAAAGCCATTATTCAAGCCTAAAGAAGTAAGAATAAGATGTTGATAACTAACTAATGACTATTAGTTTGTTAACAGTGTTAAGTTACTCCAAGTCCACAGCAAAATAATGTACACATTCCAGTGATGCCACAAAATCACAGCTGAGCGCCGCGGGCCGCGGCTACGTCATACCGTCATTTAAACCAAGCTTGCGGAGCCGACAAATTTTTTTCCGGCTCCGGCTCCCTTAACTTTGACGGCTCCGGCACGGCTCCGGTTCCCTATTAAGATAGTATCACACGAGACAAAAATTTTTGTAATTGCGCCACGCAAACATGCCGCTGATAAAAAGTTATGCAAATTTTGTCGCGTTCACCCCCATAGCAGACCCGTAGCTTGCGGGGGGGGGGCAGGGGGGCCAGGGCCCCCTGCCTTTTGTCTGGCCCCCTCTTCTTATTTGTTCTACTTAGTAAAATGTATTACCTGCCACCCTGCTATTGCCTGGCCCCTGCTGTAGAATGCCTGGCCCCTGCTGTGGAATTTTCACGCTACGGGGCTGCCCCATAGTCAGGAACTTGAAAAATATACGCATGTCGGTTTTACTAAAAACAAACCGTTTCAGTGCATCCAGAATCATATCATTATTTTCGACCGAGGTTTCACTAGTCGCCATTTTCATAAGTAATAAAAAGTTATTTCAACGATCAAATTAGCAAAATATTTTAAAGACTTCAGTATTTATATTTATTATTTATAAATTCGAAGTGATTATTCGGACCCGGGTACCAATAAACTCCGATTTTTATTCGGACCCCGTCCCAATAAAGTCTGATTGTTATTCGGGCCCGTGGCAAATATGCACTTAGCTTAGCTATACATAAACTTCAGTATTATTATTTTTTTTTATAATTGTTTGAATTGTATGATTTAATCGTTACTCAGTGTCTAGGGATCCAAAAGCGGACTCTGTATTATTTTTTTTTAGGGTTCCGTCAAATAAAGTTTAAATATAGCTAAGCTTAGTGCATATTTGCCACGGGTCCGAATAACAATCGGATTTTATTGGGACCCGGGTCCGTATAGCCACAGCCTTATAAATTTATCTACTCTATTTCAGATATTCTGTTTATAATAAAATTGTTAAATACAGAAAGCGATCATTTTGTTTTTAGTCTATTACAAATTCGCGGCAGCCCCATAGAGTGAAAATTATACAGCAGGGTCAAGGTATTCTACAACAGGGGCCAGGCAATAGCAGGGGGGGCAGGTAATACATTTTACTAAGTAGAGCAAATAAGCAGAGGGGGACAGACAAAACGCAATAGGGGCTAAGCCCCCTTGGCTCCCACACACGCTACGGGCCTGATTCGCGGTCAAATAATAATACGAAATGACGCGTTCTATTTGTCGTCTTAGTAAAAAGTTATTTCAAATGATTGATACAATTATTCTATGAAATAAAACTGTTTTAACTTTATATATAACAAAATAACATACCGTTCAAAAAATTTCGGAGGGTAAACAAGATTTAAAACGAACACAAAACGATTCCCCATTAAAGATTTCTTGTGGTGATGTGCATGCTATCATTTTAACTCTGTTACTGTTGTGGCGTTCGTAAAAATAACAACATTTCAAATTGTAAGAGGCAACAATCAAACAAATTTGGAATTTTAAAGCTAAAAAAAAAATTCTGCTGTAAAAAAAGCATTTGGGAGCCGTGGAGCCTCCAGATTTTTTCGGCTCCGGCTACGGCTCCAGCAAAAAGTAGCGGCCCCCTGCTCCTCGGCTCCGGCTTCGCAAGCCTGGTTTAAACCAAAGAGCACAGAGCATAGCGCAAGCGAGAATCGCCAAAGATGGCTTGGTGACATAGAGATCACCAAAGACCTTTAAATTAATACTAGACCGCTAACATAATGTTAATTTTTACTCAAAAATGATACGCATTTTTAACAATTGAGTGAACGATAATATAAATCAAAATATTAATTAAAACTACGGTAAATTTTTTTAAAGCATATTTGACTTTTAATTCTTAGTTTAAATAGAATTATAATAACCTTTATTATAAAATAGAATTATAAAATAAAAAAATTGGGAAGGAATTGCTTTTAATGGAAGACGTTACGTTAGGGTTAGGGTTAGATTACCAACTCAGTGACTTGTTATATTAATTAGTGTTAGAGAATTAGTGTTTCTTCACGGAAATTTCAGAATGGAAAAATATTCCATTTTTCATTTTACAATATTTAATATTCATATTTGAACTATTTTTTTCAACAGGAAATCTCGTTGGTGATGCATTTTAATTCAGTAACAAAGAAGACATTTTTCCATCTCTCAGAGAAATCTAAATAACTTGTATGTTGAATTTATCAAAAACCATTCATTTCTGTTATTTATTTTGTTGGTCAATATTAGCGGTGCTGACTCTATGTTCAAAACATTAAACAATCTCAACGCTCGAAACAATCGATGAATGTATCGTGATCATGTAGAATTCGGGAAAGAGAATTACTTTTATTTCAGATTATGGTCCGTGAGTCACAAAATCTGGCAAATTCAGAAATCCGGTATTTTCCGGATTCCGGAATCCGGTTATTCCGGATACTTGTAAATCCGGCAGAACCGGATTTTACCGGATAGTGCAAAATCCGGCGGAACCGGATTCCCGACCGGATTCCGGCACACCCCTATATGCAACTGAGTTGAATGACACATCGGAGATTGGAAAATACTCCCCGTTTATATGTTATAACAATATCTAGCAATATGATTTATTTCGGTTGAATTCAAATACACACACTTCTATGGTATAATTATAAATTAATGTTTAGATGAATTTAAGCATATTTGTTAATGTTTTGTTTTTTTATGTTTATTATGTATTATTATTTTTTAACAGCTAATCCAAAATCATTTGAAGTAAAAGTCAGAGAAGTTCTCATGGACAATTTTGCCAGTGTTAAGGGGGAGAGTATATCAGTTTCAGAAGTTAAAGAAGTGTTACAGAGAAAAGTATTCGATCGCGGATATGAGTGGACAAATAAAATTCTCATCTCATTTATCAAGAAAACATTCATTGGAGTTTCGATCACAACAAATCAATTGAATATAAAGTATCTTTTTTTAAATTATATATTTTTTTAATGCAAGTGCTGTTGTTTCATGTACACGATGACTATAGAGGCACTACGGGAGACATATAACGATTTCTGGACACTTGGTTTTCTCTCCCGGGATTCCGGGATCTCTGTAGAATTTTACATCATTAAGCACTTCCCAGAAATCACCTTATCCCGAGATATGCTCTTACTTCAAAGAAGATAGGTTTTCTAGCACAAGTATCGCCATCCTTTAGTCGCAATGATTTTTAAACATTATTTCATCTGAATCGATATGTAACAGTTAAATAATCACAACACTTTTCATCAGTACGCCAGATTTTCGAATGGAAGCGACCATTTACATAATATCTCTGGCTGATAAGTTAACATTAAATTTACAATAAAGTAAATACAAACATGACGGGCTGATGTAATGCGCGTTATAGAATGTACTACTCATCAGTGATTGCAGAAAAATGTGACTTTACACAGTGGATGCAGGTCTTCAAATCATAAGTTAGTGCTAATGTGTGAATAGTTTTATATATATATATATATATATATATATATATATATATATATATATATATATATATATATATATTAGATAGTCTAGTAATAAAGTAAACATTCTGAGTCCCATTCTTCGATAATCTAGTGAAATTGAAAAAAATAACATCCACTTGAGTTTTTAATACTGTTGAAAAGATTACACGGTAAGGGTCAGCCGAAGGTCTGAACATGATGAATTTGTAAACACCCGATCAATAATATTGATTTTGTTAAATAAAATTATTGATGTTTTTAGTTGATCCTTAGTTTTAAAATATGCTGTTTTGTTACATTAATTCCATGAAAAGGGGGGTATTAATAGTTCGTATATAACTTAATAATAAATGCTTTTATTTAGGCTAATATTTAATATAGATCAAATGGTACAGTTTTATTCCGGTATAAGCACAACTACAGAAATTGAGCTACTATACAGGACTTGCTAAAAATGCAGCAGATAGCAAGCAGTTCAGTTCACTAACCAAAAGCCCTACTTATACACTTAATGTTAAACAAACATGTTACTGTCATCTGAATGAATAATTATTTAAATATAATTTCTTTGACCATCTCAAATATATTTGAGCAATCTTGGTAAGATAGTGAAAGATGAAGAAGCTAATTCTATTAAAGAGCTAAAAGGTAAATTTCAACTGATGATTTTTTATGTGATAAATGGTATAAATTGTTGATCACAGCAATGTATTGCTTTTAGCATTGTAAGATTTTCAATTATAGATTCACAAATTTGTCTTTTTAATGAAGTTATTTTTGTTTATTTATTTAAGGAGCATCAAGAAGTAAAGACCTCAAAGAGATGTCGATTGCTGAGCTAAAAGAATTCCTGAAACTTCATTTTGAGAAAAATGGTTTGCCTGTGGAAGTGCTAAATACTTTAGTAAAGCAACATATTTCAGGAAAAATTTTCATAACAATGACTGATGCTGACATTGAAAAAGTTCTACCAACTGCCACCTTTGGCATCCGACATTCATTGTCAACTCTGATCGCAGAAGCTAGTTTACGGACTGTCAATTTCATGAAAGAAAACTTGAGACAATTTGACACTAATGTGACACCCACACTTAAGTACACTAAAGGAAATTGCGTTGACACTTTTGTAAATGCCAAGGGCAAAACGACAGAGCCTATAAGAAATTTTCATTTAGTCTTGGACTCAAACAAAGACAAAGCTCTTGAGTTCATTGCATGCAAGATAGTTCCCTTCATTTTGGCTTGTCTTAACGGAAGAAGAAATGGAACAATATATTTTGGAATCAGCCCGAATGGTGACGTGACATTTAAACAGGGTGAAATAGTCGGCGTGAATTTGTCAGAAGAAAAAGTGATTGATGTATCTCGAGAAAGTATAGAAAGTTCCTTTATAGAAATTCAAAAGGGCATCCTAAAAAACACTGTAAGAGAGGTTAAATGTGTTCCGGTTCTTAACAACGAAAATAAAGTCTTTGTTTTTGAATTGGATATAGTACCATCTACTAAAGTTTTCAAAGAAGGAATGACTATTAGGACCATAATGAATCCGTTCAGCTCCGGTAAAAAGAATAAGGGAAAAGATTCTAGCGTCTTTATGTTTTCAGATGAAGGCATCCCAAAACAACTTTCAGCGGTGGAGCTCTGCCACCACGAAAAAAATCTTACATCTATTTGTGAACTGCGACAGAGAGAAGAAAAGATGTTTTATCAACCCACACAGAATCTCAGATTAAAGCTACAAAATCTTTTGACTGGAGGCAGAGATCAGATGCAAGATGCTAGATTTACTTTTTTATTGACTGATGCTTTAAATTATCAGATGAAATCTGACGACGTGTTACCGTGGGTCTCTTTCATTCAACACTTAAAACCTCGAGTAGTTTTTGACTTTGACGAAAACAGCGCATCATCAGGTCTCCTGAAGAAATGTGAAGAGCTGTTCAAAGGCAGGACACGAGTTATTACAACTGATAATTTTAAAGGCAATTTAAAGAATGAAGGTTACGTGCAGTTTTTATCTACGCTTCTTGATGAAGCTCAAATTCGCTGGATGTTTTCCAACGGTTATCAGGAGCTAGCAATTCATTCAATGGATCAACTAACGTGGAATATGGAAAGAAGTTCTGCTTTTCAAAAAGCTCTAACGTTTTTCCTAAATAATTATGAAAAAAATAGAATAATGTTCATAATTTTACTTTTTTCTGATAAATATAACAGCCTAATAGAAGCGTGTGAAGAAGTTCTAAAGAAATTACCCAAAAGGTGGATTCTTTTGGCTGAAACTGAACAAGCTGCACAGATTTGGCAGGAAGAGCTTCTTAACAGAAAGAAAGCAAGCAGTCGTGATATCAAAGAGAAATGTGTCGTAGGGTTGTCTTGGAAACAAGTAAATAAAATCATTAGCTCGATAACTTCTGAAAACTTTGATAACCAAGGTTACAATTGTGAAATTCCATCATCTAACGGAACTTTCGTTGTAATCAGCGATGAAACAAAAAACCAATGGTTGGACATTGAAGTCTTGTCTTCCTACGACTTAGCTTTGAATATACCTAAAGAAAAAAGAGAAAAAGAAAGTAAAAAAGTTCAAGAGAACTTTTATAGTGGTCATGAAGTGGACTGGCTGAATTTTTCTTTTACCGATCAAGTCCTCAAACGACGTCAACATCGTGACGTTTTAACAAATGTCAGAGAAGCTCTACATTGCCGTGGAAATATAGAAGAAGAATTACCCGTGATAACAATTCGACATCAGCCAGGTGCCGGAGGCACAACGTTTGCTAAACAAGTTCTCTGGGATCTTAGATGCGAGTTCAGATGTTGTGTAGTGCAAAGATATACTGAACTAACTTGCAACTATATTTATGAGCTATGGCGGTTTGAGGAAGAAAATCCTAAACCTGTATTAGTTCTTGTTGACAATGATGAACATTTTGAAGAACTAAAAGAAAGCATTGAAGAGAAGAGAAAGGAAAATTCTGAATATGAGTTTAGCAAATTTTATTGCGTTATTATTCACTGTGTGAGAGATCTGTCTATACCAGATTCTGCTGGTGTTAATGAAGTTGCATTAGTCCAGGAGCTTTCAGATGAAGAGCAGGACTGGTTTAAAGCTAAGTATGGTACTTTACAAGATAGTTTTCAAGGCAATCCATTAGACAACAAAGATCCAGATTTTATGATAGCATTTAACATGCTCAAAGAAAACTTTAAAGAAGATTTCATCAATCAAGTGGTAAAAAGATTCACAAAGTCCATTACACTCGACGTTGAAAAAAAATTGCTTAAATTTATTTCATTCCTTAACACACACGACCCAAACTTTTCAAGTATCCCCGTTTCTTGCTTCGACTCACTGTTAGCGGAACTCTTAACAGAGGAGCAGCGTTGTAGTAGCAGTACCACAACTGTATACTGGGACGATTTGCTTAGTGAGTCAGTCAAAGTTATGTTAAATTTATCTCGTCGTCGAGGGAGGGAAGAAGGGGGAAACAAGTACATACGAGTTTGCAGCAGAATCATAGCTCAGAAAATACTGACTCGTGTAAAAGAAGAGACAAAAGAAGTTGACAGCGCCATAATGCTTGAAATTCTGGATGAAGAAAAATTCCAATCCCCCACTCAGGACAATAAATTGCTGCTATTAGTTCTTAATGACATTTTCAGAACGAGAAAATTTGATGCAAATTCAAATTTTCGCCGCCCATTCTCCGAGTTTATTTCTTTTGTGGCATCAAACGAAAGTTCCGAGAGTGCTGCTAGGCTTTTAGAACGATTATATCGCTGTGACAACAGTGGCGTTATAGCCCAATTGATTGCTAGATTTTATATTGCTATATTAGAATGGAAAAAAGCTGAGCATTATGCTATCTTGGCAATTAATGCATCCAAAGAAAATTCCTACTTTTGGGACACATTGGGCCGAGTGTATAAGTGTCAGATTTCAGATCACATGTTCTACAAAATGAATGATCGTAAAACGATGCAACTAAATGAGACTGTTATACATGAAATTATTAGATTAGCTATTAATGGTTGGAACGCTTTTAGATATGGGCAATCGATTCATAATCCTAAAAAAATTAACTTTGCCGTCAATTTTGGTGAAATACGCATTGTTCTTTTTCTTTTGAATGTTTTATCCTATTATATGGATGAAAAAGTGTTCCAAAGATATATTGTTGACCCAGAATACAATCCAGTTGAACTAAAGTTTCTCACAAAAGACGAGTCAAGCTTTTTGAAAAAACTAGAAAGCCATTCCATGGCAACAATACGTTATTTAGACTCCCATCTACTTGAACTAGAGACCCTACATACATTTTCTGAAAACTTCGAAAATAACAAAAATGACATTTTCCAATTCTTCGGAGAGTCGAGCAAAGAGATTCCAAGCCATTACCAAAATAGACAAATTTGTGATTATAGATGGCGCCGAGCTAGGTCTCTTGGAGCCCTGTCATTTCAATCTGTTTTAGCTTTAAAATTGGCAGGTAGCAACGAAAAGCTCTTGGAAATTTTCCAACTGATTAAATCCAATATGTCGGAATGTAGAAATTTAGTTGATGTAAAGGGCATGCTTCAAATTGTTACTGTTTTCATACTTGAAAGGCGCTCTTTACCAGATATTTCATTTCAAAACATTTTGCAATGGACTAAAAAATTGTATGAAACAGAAAAGGGATTGACTGGTCAAATACTGGATCTAGAAATATATCTTTTTTATGTCGCATTCAATTTTCCTACCCCTGAAAGGTCTCCTCATCATCTTGCTTTTGAAACTGATCTGTTTAAGGCCATTCGGGAATGGAGCCAAGCATCGGAGAAACATTTTCCGAAAAATGCATACAACAGAAAAGAAACAATTGTTTTGTTTTTAAGAATCGGCAATCCACTGGAAGACATACTTTTCTTTGATAAATCCTATGTTCTACAGTTGTACAATAACATAGAGCAATCCCCGCGTCCACAATTCAGAAACGGTCTCCGAATTTTTAATAGCATACTTAATGAAGGTGGTAGATCAGTTAGGCTAGGAATTCAAAATTTCACATTGACCATCAATACAGCTTACACTGTCCGTAGAAAGGACATGTTTCAAAAGAATGTCTTCTTTTATATTGGATTCAGCCTCTCAGGACCAAGAGCTTATGGAATGTGCTCAACGTATCCGCAGTACCATGAACCTATTTCAAATGTTTCAACCAAACCTCCGATGTCAGAGAACACACAGACATCCCACTCGTTGAATACTTTGATAAGTCAGTTTTTTTCAATCCGTGATCAGATCCAGGGGAAAGAGGTATTTTTTTGGGATTTATATTATACACTTACATAATCTATACTTCGAAAGGAATGTACCTTTTTTAAGTGACCGGTTTAATAATTATGTCAAGATATTTGGATGTATGTGAGTATTTATCTGGGTATTTTTTCTTTAAAAATCGTACTAATAAAAATAGACCACTTGTATAGTACATAACAGGTGTGCTTTTTCAGACTAATTATTAATACAATGTTATTAGCTCAGTTATTGAGCTCATTCCCTTCACTCTCTTTCTCTCTCCCCCCCCTCTCTCTCTCTTTATATATATATATATATATATATATATATATATATATATATATATATATATATATATTTAATGCAGACTTAGTTCCATGGAAGATACGGACATTACACAAATATTAATAAATGTGATATATAGTTAAGTTGCTGCGCAATATTGTACTAAGACCCAATTATCGATGAATATTTCTTTAATGAAAATGTCATGTGGGTAACACATTTAAAAATCCCAGTTACAATAAGATTGTTTGGTACGGCTATATAATTAGGAGTTAAAAAAGAAAACAAACACGACGTTCACATGTTACAAAACAGTATAAATCAAGCCATGATCAAGTAAATATTAATATACCTCCTACTCTTATAACTGATGTTAATTACAGGCAATACACAAACAAATATTACTAGTCAAGAAGTGTAGAGGTTGAGGGCTCATGGTTTTGTTATTTAAATTATACAAGATTTTTTTTCACATTTACAAAGCCAGATTATAATAGTCCAGGCGAAAACTGAGTCTGCATACAAGTGACCCAGTTGAACATGTTAAGAGTGTTATGGCGACCTGCCAATATAAAGCTCGCTACAGCAAATGACTCTGCGTTTTCCTGCAACCAACTGTCAGGGAACTTGTCTGCTCTTTGTGTCTCTCTGTCCTTTTCTACTTGTGTGTGTATGTATTAAATGACTGGTCCCTTTCCTAGATAGTCCATGTCAGCTTATCCCGTGGACAGTCACACGCTAAGACTGTGGGTGGATGTCATTATGAGAGGGTGCTGGAAGTGTAGGCTGCATAGGGCACTATTTCATCACACTCGTATCAATGCACTGGGTGAATGATGGGAATAACAATATGTAGGCGTTGTCCAAAAGTCGTTATTTCATCATTCTTCGGGGGGGGGTGAGAAAGGGATAGGACTATAGGCATTAGGCAGTAAGTTACAACGGTAGAATGTAATTTATGTCGAAAAAATTGTAGATGTCCTAATCTTTTTAGACAGGTGTCGTGAATTAGAATCACTTTCTTTAACCCCGACAAGCCCCCCCCCCCCCCATAAATGGTGTCGAGTATAAGCATTTCTTGGGCAACGGCGGTTACATTGATATGTTAATAATGATGTTTATCTTTTTTGTTTTGTTTACAACAGCTCAGTGATGATGACAAAAAAATGTTGACATTGAAAGAAGAAGATTTACAACACAAGACCCGAATGATCACTGGAGAACAAACCAACATATCAATCGACAAAAGAAGTACAAATCTTATTTAATGGCAACGTATTCTCTTTTTGAAATCTTGTTCATGAGTATTACATATTTTATTTGAATGGTTATTTATATAAATGCTTTTGTAAATTATTTAATTAATATACATATTTAATTTCGCAAGTTATTCTATGAATTATTTTCATATTTTATATTTAAACAAATAAACTAACCCTGATAAAGATCTGTATCAATTTCGAAATAATATTTTCAGACATAACTTTCTTTATTAATTTAATATGAAGTTGTGTGCTATTCAGAATCAGTTTTTAATTATATTGTAATTTGGACCCTTATATAGAAGGTGATTCCTTATTTAAGGATGCGACTTAACTGCATTATACCAGTAATGAGATTAGAACATATACACACGTTCTATACCTTTCTTATATAATTTTAAAATGTATCATGCAAGTATAATATAAAAGCATGATATTGTTTTTTATAACAGCCAATTCACAGGACTACTGACGCAGTTAAACAATATAGAAACTCAATAATATATAAAGATGCTTTAAACTGGTTATCTATAGCATTAGGTTTTATTGAATGACATTCTAAATGCTTATGTTACTTGTGATTTTTTTTTAATGAAAATGGAATGTATTGCTGTTAAGCATATTCTTCAATAGTATTCTTAACATTATAATATAATCCTTTTATTTTTTCTTCACAATTAAGTATTTTAAAATTAGATTATGCTAATTTCTTTTTAATTGAAGGAAAAATGTTACTAAACAATTGCACATATATTTCTATCGAGTCACCTTTGCCAGTGTGTCTTATCTTTTTTGTTTGAATATTTACTGCTCTGTGATATCTGTAGCTATTACTAGGACATTCCATTTATACTATTATTATGATTGTACGTCTTTCTGACACTATAGTTCTACGACCATGTACCAATTTGATTTTTTTCTTCCCGTATTTTGTATCGCTTCTTATGAAATATATTTTTGAGCTAGCTTAAAAAAGCCACAATTTTTGACATGAGAATATAACAATACAGTACAATGAATGAAACTTCCCAGAGATAATGTTACATTAGCAATAAGTAAAAACATAGGAACCCGAACTCCAGAACTACAGTAACGAAGTCTAATAATGTATTAAAGACAGCCACATGTTTACAACCACCAAGATCTGTACATTCCTTTGGTTGTATGCATGGGCGTATTCATGGGGGGGGGGGCAAAGGTGGCATTTGCCCCCCCCTACATTTTGAAAAAATGTCATATAAGGGGGGGGGGCATTTAAAAAAAATGTCATAAAATTGTTATTTGCCCCCCCCCCGGAAAATTTTTGCCCCCCTCCCCCCTGGAAATATTCCTAGCGACGCCCATGGTTGTATGCAGACAATCAAACACGATAAAGTAACTATACCGCTAAATCAGACTTTCAAACTGAGACACAAACACTTAAATCTTTCAAATAGTAAACCTCTTTTTTGATATATTTGTCATTCTGTGGGACACAAAGCGAAGGGACATTCAAAATTACTGTAGATTTCAGTTCAAACTAGACCATATTGTACACACAAACTTTAACTTTCATAGACAAGCCATCGTAGTGGTCAACAGCGCAGTAAAGTTAACAATTTTTACCAAAAAAAAAATAAAAACAAATATTAATATAGATATTGATCAATCTAGATACATATACCAATCCAAATTTAAATACTATCCATCATTGAGAGAAGTTGAACATTTTTGACAACTTAAATTCATTTTCAAATAAACGTTACTCATTCAACAGAAATAGATATGGTGAAGATCATAGACACAACCAGCACAATATCAACAAATACGTACTTTCACAGTGATACAAGATCACATGACAGATTTCATAGTAACATAGACAAAATTTGAAAACATTTTACTCCATGTTAAATTTTAATTTTGCACATAATTTTTCTCTTCTTTATCAATCAACTTTTATATAGTTCAATATTTTATCATTTACTTCATTGTGATTTTATAAAAGTCTTGTCAATTTAATAAATTACATTATATAATGATTACATAAATCAAGCTAATTAGATGTTAATATGATATTATACAGTTTCTCTACCAACATATCTTTGTTTTAACGGATAGCTTATTATGAAATGATTACTTTATCTACTGATACAATCAAAAGGAAATATTATATTCTTTGTGTCAGATTGAATTTTGGTTTAATGAAGAACTGTTGCTCATCTTTGATTTTGATATTTCATGTAGATCAATTGCAAGATCCCATATTAAATACTTCTATATCATCCTCTCATGATTAAATTGAAGTTTTGTGAAAATATACACACATTTAAATTATTTTCTTTTGCTTACATGTATTGGATGTTGTTTTAAATAGATTTCATTCTTCTGTTGATAATATCTAATTTGATAAACTTATGTTTTTGTAATACATTCTCTTGTATTAAGATTAACTGTTTTTACATTTAGTAGACAAAGCGATGATGCAGAATGACCTCATTTTGATTTTTGGGTATTTTTTTTTTTAATTACACTTTTCAAAACATTGTTTACACCAATAAATGGACATAATTAATTACTAATATAAAATCAAACACATATAACTACATTTGTGATAAACGTGATGCCTTATTAATGATATCTTATTTAATAAATTAGAATAAAATAGTTTTTTTTTTCAATATTTTTTTTAAAATTATATATATGTACTTAATATAAAGCATTCATTTGTTAGTAGTAAAGAAATGAAGCTATTGAATATAAAATATTTCTTGTGTTGATCTATTGAAACATATTCCATAATGATTAGATTATAGACTGAACTGGGTACTGGAATGATATATTTTGTGTATATCCCGGAAT
Source organism: Bulinus truncatus (assembly GCA_021962125.1). Classification (NCBI taxonomy): domain Eukaryota; kingdom Metazoa; phylum Mollusca; class Gastropoda; family Planorbidae; genus Bulinus; species Bulinus truncatus. The sequence goes on from JAGDYQ010000109.1 coordinate 3,304,092, forward strand.
TATAGCCTCATTTCGTCTTACTTAAACCAATTCTTTTTGTAAATATAAACCTCCAACATATTTTTTTACCCATTTCTTGAACTGACTTTAAGTCTGTTGGTTATTAAATACTTGATTCAAGATGAGGAACAGAGTTGAAAAGTTAAATGGACAAGCCTTCGCCGAATACCTGCTGTGTAGAATTTAGAAGACAGCTTTCAAAAAATATTTGACTAGAACAATTATCTACTCAAGACATTGGCAAAATGCGCCCCCCGTGTGTCACATTCTGTGATTTAATGGATGAAATCAAGTCCAAGCCCTACCCTGCGTTCATCACACGAGGGTGAGATAAGATAAATACATAGGATAGACAAAGGCATTGTCTTCCCCAGGTTCTCACTGTGGTCGGTCTGTCTAGTACCCACTTATCACGTTGTCACCTGGGAAGAGATAACCTATGCCCTTGGTATATTCAAGCGGGAGAGGGATGGGCTCTTTTCACTTTATCCCCCACGCTTGAAGGCGCCACTGATCACGCGTGATCGTTGTGACGTACACGGTCACTGCGATTGGTCAGTGAAGCGGAAGTCTCGGCACGCATGCGCGGAGATCAGATGCGCGTCGCGGGACTTTTGGTTAGAATTGGTTAGTCAGCGCTGGTCAGTCAGTGAGAGAGGTCGAACTCAGACTCTCGCACCGGGGTGGGGGATATAGGCTGTTAGTCTAAGTTCCTTTAGAACTACCCCACCCCAGGTAGCTATTCTATTTGTTGTATATATTGTTGTTGTGGTAGCTTGTAAAGCTACGGCCCTTCTTAGGGCCCGCTGATGTTCGTTTTATGAGGTAAATAAAGGTTTGTGTCGTATTACAATTGAATTGTGGATTCATTTCTTGTTGTGTTGTGCGTCCTGTATAACCACGTGGCTGTGACAAATATAAATGCTGGCCAGAACTCAGTAAGTGATCATACCCACAGACAACGACCGCAGGGACCCCGCAAGGGGGCCTTGACACCGTGCCAAATGAGGAATGTTTTTCTGTTAGATCCTGCCCGCGCTCTTCTCCCCTGTACAAGTTCACAACAATAAACTGTTTGCTATTTATGAGCCTATTGTGGAACGCGGTCCCAGAGGGTTGTTCACCCCTTATATACAACAGCAAGGAAGTATTAAAACGTATGTCTCCCAGTGGCTGTATGAAACATTATTTGTACCTCCGTGTTTTATGTGGCACCATTGGTTACTTTTATCTCTGATGCAAGTGTCTGTTGTCTGTTTGTGTATGTGTGTTTGTTTCACTGTCATATCAGTGTGTGTGTGTGTATAGATATCCTGTTAGTGTGCGTTTGTATAAATGTCATGTAAATGTGTTTTTGTATACATGTCTAGCAGGTGTATGTTTGTATACATGTTCTGTAAGTGTGTGTTTGTACTAAAGCCTTGTTTATAAATATCTTGTTTGTGTGTTTATATATCTTTATTGTTTGTATATATTTATTTTTGTATTTGTGTATATATTTTTGCCTGTGTGTGTGTATGTATACATGCTATGTTTAATTGTTAATACGGCCAATGTTTGGAAGCCGGCCATTATCAGACATTGTTTAACAAAATAAAAATACGTCATAAAGAAATTTAGACGGATTTTTTTTTTATGAGTTCGCGAGTTAAAATATCTTTAATGGTAAGCCTTTTCCTCTGTCATCGTTTGTTGCGATAAGATAAACAATTTTACAACTAAAAGTAATGCATGGTACTAAGATCTGGCATATTGGGAACCAAATAAATATTATCGATGAGACGCACACACACTGTTATATAATATTTGAGGGTGTGAGAGGAGTTCCAGATTTTGTGTTATAAATTGCTTAACGAAGTGGCTACGGTAGCATCAAGCGCCATTATATTAGAGTTAGCGGGAGTACTCATTTTTTTTCGGGTACCGGCAATTATATTAGGGTTAGGAAAAGGGTTAGGATTAGGGTTAGGGATAGGGTTAGGGGGTAAGAGTAGGGTTGCTTAAATAGGGGAGGAGGCTCGTTCCTGTTGCTATATTAGGCAAATTAGATTTGGACGTTTGTCATTACTGAAAAAAATTTTAAAAAATATGTTTTTTTTATTAAGTTTTGATTCGAAAGGGGAGTGGGGGATAAAAGTTGGCGAAATTTTACAAGAAAGGCCCCACCGAAACTTTGATACTTGTCGACTAGGGGTGGGGGAAGTCAAAAGAGTGTTAATAATTGTTGACGTTATTGTTATAACTTTATATATACAGAATGACTCAAGACACGTGGGTTCAATAACTAAACTAATACTTTTATTTATTTCTACTTTATTCATTTAGCATGTAATCTACAACTAAACTAAGCTAAACTAAATACATCCAGATGGAAAAAATCACTACAGGCGAGTTGTATGTGTTACGTCTCAGGTAACGAACTAGATGTTCTAAAAATAACTTTCTAACTACTGTCCACTTTTTTCTCTGGTCGCTGCTTATATCCAAAGTCCGAAGTAGATCCCCGCCCCCCTCAAACCAGGTCACGTGACTGGTCTCTCGACGCATCGTCCTGATGCTAACGCCAGTTGAGGAGGGGAGGGGGAGCGACAGTTGTTGTAACCCTCTCTCCTACTGACCCACGACTCTACGCCATTTTCTCACCTGGACAGGTGTGTAAAATAAAGTGATTGGGGGGGAGGGTCACGAGAGGGTTACAACATTATTAATGGACGGACATTTGTAATGTATATATACGACTCAGCTGAAATGTGAAATGATTGTTGTATCTTTATAGACGGCGACATTGAAGATTGTAAATTGTAATGACTTGTAAGTGACACATCCATGGGCTAGTATTACTATTAACGTTATTGATTTTTGGCTTCTTTCAATACAAATCGCTTCTGTTTGTTTAACCCTTTACTTAGCTTTCAGTTATGTCAGTCTTTTGTCTCGGGCAACTCTGGTACATACAGATCGTGATTTTGTTTTTGGGTAGCCCCACCCACTGCATTAATTGGCTGCACTTGGCACCCATGCATGGCGGAGTGAGGATCAATCAGAATTGATTTAGGACCCAAATCAACAGAAGCGGATTCATCGGGGTGTAGCGATATTTCTAGGTCCTTTCCCAAGGCTTGCTTGTGACGTTTGTTTATTTCAACTGATTAAAAATCATGCAAAGCAGATGCATGCAAACTATAAATAGAATTATTAGTATGTTTCCATTCATTTTTTAAACGAATTTATTTGTGTATTCAAGTGTTATACTTACTACCTGTTGATAAAACAACGTACTTCGCCAATTTTTATCTTTAGAATAAGTATCTGTTTGTATTTCATGTCACATCATGTTCATTACATATCACTCCTATGTGGGGAGTTGGGGGAGGAGTTTCAAGTGTATTTAAGGCCTTATTTTTATGGACAATTCACATTTTATTCTTTTGAACTGTTTTCGTACGGGAAAATGGGGGGCGTTCAATAATACTAAAGCGTGGGAAGGGGGAAGGCATTGTGTTCTTATAGACGGCTCTTAATACATTTCATTTATCTAACTTCGTTATCAGTAAAGCAATAACATGGAGAGAGAGAGAGAGAGAGAGAGAGAGAGAGAGAGAGAGAGAGAGAAGAGCTGTAGATTAAGACAGAGGGATAGAAAATTGAATACTGTGGTGTAGAAAATACTAGTAGGAGAAGAGAGAGAGAGAGAGAGAGAGAGAGAGCGAGAGAGAGATAGATAGATAGAGAGAGAGAGAGAGAGAGAGAGAGAAGAGCTGTAGATTAAGACAGAGGGATAGAAAATTGAATACTGTGGTGTAGAAAATACTAGTAGGAGAAGGAGAGAGAGAGAGAGAGAGAGAGAGAGAGAGAGAGAGAGAGAGAGAGAAGAGCTGTAGATTAAGACAGAGGGATAGAAAATTGAATACTGTGGTGTAGAAAATACTAGTAGGAGAAGGAGAGAGAGAGAGAGAGAGAGAGAGAGAGAGAGAGAGAGCGAGAGAGAGATAGATAGATAGAGAGAGAGAGAGAGAGAGAGAGAGAAGAGCTGTAGATTAAGACAGAGGGATAGAAAATTGAATACTGTGGTGTAGAAAATACTAGTAGGAGAAGGAGAGAGAGAGAGAGAGAGAGAGAGAGAGAGAGAGAGAGAGAGAGAGAGAGAGAGAGACATAATATGTTTTACCAGTGCCACACTGTTCTTCCCTTAAGTGCAATGTTTTGCACGAGTTTCCATAAAACTGAACACACCACAAAAAATGTTACGGTGTCGGAGATGGGGCGGGTGAGAGGTGGGAATCTCACAAACTTTATACGGATCACTTGAAGTCAAGGACGATAATCCGATTTGAGTTAAATGTTCCGTGCTTCTTCACAGTTATCTTGCATACATGCGTTGCCCTTTTTGTTTTCAAACAATATTCCGTGATAAAAAAAATAATAAGGTGAAATCTATAACTCAGTAGATCCCAGGATTAAAAAAAAATATTAATGTATTATTATTCAATAATACTAAAACACACTCATAACGAGTCCATATATGTGTGTGTGTGTGTTCGTGTGTTTGCTGAAATGTATACATGTTTTAAAATAATAAAATAGTGTATAGAATGCAGAGTCGTAGCTATCTATGGTAGGCGATTTGTAGCGCCCTGTGCGATTTAAAGTTTTTGGCGCCACCTTCCAATAGGATAAGTGCGAAATAATTTAATATCCATTTTGTGTGCCTCATTCATAGTTCGCACAACCTGCACAACTGCCCCTCCTACGCTACTGACAGGACTATATAATTCGATACTTTTTAGGATGCAATGATTTTATTACAGATTAAAAGATGTTATGGAGGCCGCGGACTGGAGTAAGCTTTTGTGGAACTATGATGAACTAATGGAAGTTCATCCTTACTCAATTATAGTACATCTCTACGAGGTACAACATCTTTACTCCAGAACATTTCTAAGAATAATTACACTACACTTATAATATGGCTTAAAAAAAAACCGTCGTGCAAAGATGGTGACAGGCACTTGAGGAAGACCATCTTCATAACACGTTATTTGTCTCCTGCCTTAAGAAAAATCGACGATCCTGACTTATTGCAAATTGTTAAATTGTTAATTCTAAAACATAATTTAGTTCAGCAGTTCATATTTACACATTAACATAACGAATATCACTATTGAGATGTTGATTTCATTCAAAATTGTTATAATGCTATCAAGTTTGTATCCTTTAAAATTTGAAGCCCTTTGGGGCACCGGTAAACGTTACACTACATAAAAGATATTTTTGAGCTATTAGAATAAAAAAATCAATAAAAAATTTTTTCACTCCACCCTATTGTACAGTGATCTTGTTTGTTAAAGGATACGTGACGGTGATTGTTTTTCTGCCTGATTGTTCTTTAACCTTCTCAACGTCAACGGCAATGTACACTTTGGTGATGAATTTCACAAGCGACTCGTTGTTCCATTCGTTCTGCCCAGTGAAGACCTGCTCAGACTTCAGTAGATCCCTGACCTCATCAATGGGAGTAAGCTGCCCTTGTACGTCAACATAGTTTTGAAGGAGAATCTTTCTTACCGCACTGTTTAATACATGTGGATCCGCTAGGAAAATAAGAATATAATGATTCATTGAATGGTATATTTAATATAAAGTTGAGACAATTAAATAGATATGTAACCAGCGTTTATTCTAAACTTGGCGCAAGTGTGCACGCGCATACAATTTAAAAATGTGAGCGTATTTTTCCTCTTTTTATAAATATGTTAAAAATAATCAATTAGCTTCGGGATTCCACAAGATGTTGATAAATGGAATTCTAATAATAAACTATAGTATTGTCATCGATAATAAAGACGTTTGCCAATTTTAAATATTAAAATGTCCAGTTAACATCAGTTCTGCAACTTTGCGTAGATCTTTTTTTATTTCTTCCCAATGTCCAAGGGCGCATAAGTTTACGATGGCACAACAGGAGACAGAGATATGTGACTGTACTCGCAGGGCATTGAGCATGCAGCATGCAGAACGGGTTCACAACCTACCAAGCGCTACCAAGTTTACCATAACCTTTGATCTCTTTCCCTCAGTAGAAAATAATCTGTTAATATCAAAGCAGAATCTTTACTAAAACTACCACTTTTACTAACTTTTAGCTTTCAATGACGTATCTGATTTCGTGCCAGTTCCAATAATTTTACCCACTAAATGTATGTATGCAGGGTCATTCTTTAGTGCTTCTATAAAATGGCTGAAAAAAAAGAATACAGTTTAATACAGTTCAAATGTACTCTACACATTTCTATTTATTTTTTATTACAAATAAATTAAGGTAGATAATTTGTCTAAGATTTAAAAAAAAATATTTACTGAAATGCCTTAAATGACCCTGGCTTTATTTTAATTATATCTAAAATGTGTTCCATCTGTTTATCATGGACTTTTATCTTGGCTATCGTTTGTTTCTCACTGAAAGTGTTTACGTCATTCTGATAAAAAAAATGCAGAAGCGAGAAAAAATATATTAGATAACATTTTTTTAAAATAATAAGTTAAAAGTATAATTCAAATATAAATCTAAGTTAATAACTGGGAGGGGGGGGGGTAAAAAGTTATTTCATAGTGTATATTAGTTACAGAGCAAGAATAAAATTAAATATGCTCAGCTGTTCACCGTTACGTTTTAGTTTAAAAGGCATCAAAAAAAGGAACAAATGCTAAATAAATAACGGTTTGGAATAAATATAGTATTATTTATAAAATAAAATAACGAAATGAACAGGTAGACAGAGTTTTTTGACTTTCGTGTTAGTAATTACGCAGGCATTGGGAAAAGCTCTACCGGAAACACAATGTTAAAACGTTATGAGTTCTTCACATCTGACAGCCAAGGGTGCGCACCACCAGCTTGTCAGTTGGAATGCTACAAGTGTGATGACGTGTTACTGAGAGTCGTCGACACCCCTGGGCTGATGGGAACAAGGAACACCCCTCATGAGGTGCTTGAGATAATGTTCAACGCCATGAACCTTTGCTCTGAAGGTTTCAACGCTTTCATTTATGTCCTGGCTTACGGCGATAGGTTTACGCAAGAAGACAAAGACGTTTTAACGTTATTGAAAGAATATTTCGGAGATCGATTCACTAAAGATTTTTTCGTTGTGGTCTTTACCAAAATGGACAGTTTTGATATACATATGAAAGAACAGGGAAACTCGAATAGTTTCAAAGATTGGTTGAAACAGCAAGTGGAACCTCCAGAGTTTAAGGAACAAATTGATGAAGGTAAAAAAAATGACGTCTGTTGACACATTAACTGCAGACCTTTACGCCATATTAGCGAACACCAAAATCACGACAAAGCCGTGTGAAGAAAAACTTAAAGAGATGATGGCGTCATTACTTGAAAAAGTTGACCGTCTGAAAAACGACCCAAGTTTCAACACCGTTTATATAGGTCATAAATTACACAAGAAAAGTGACAGCGCACTGAGGGATGCCATAGGAGGTGCGATAACTGGTGGTCTTGGAGTTGCGGCCCTTGCTATCACGGGTGGCGGCACTAACACCGCAAACATCACAGTACCACTGGTTGTGGCCAGCGTGGTTGGCGCAGTTTTTGGTGGCGCGTCGGCCTACATCTCCAAGACCGGGAATGCGTTCAGCGTATTCTTCTTCTTTCTCTTTTTTATAATTTTCACAGTTTTTCGTTTATAGAATCGACTGACGTCACAACCACACTTACACAGACCTGGATATCGTTATAATGTGACAGTTGGGAGTAACTTGTGACATAGATTATTATCTGGCATAGATAGTATTTTCATCACGTATTTTTGATTAACAAAGGGAGACTAATTGCCCTGGAAAAATGCACAATATTTTCTGCGATTAATTCCCTCATTTCTTGTCCAGTAGGAATGAATTGATGACGATGAACATAAACGTACATGTACTTAAATATTTGAAATATAGCGTTAATAAAGCTTTCCGCATTATTATGAATGAAATTTGGACTTGGAAAATGCATTCAGCTTGATTAGGGTAATGTTTATCTGTCTTTTAAAATCTCCATTATATCGCTTTATTTAAAAAAAACAACAAAAACAGCAAGGAAAATGAAAACATTTAAAAATTGTCATCACGTGGCATGACTCGTATAATCTGTTTAAAATTTGAGAATAAATGTATTAAAGTATATCACATGTTTAGTTTTCATTTATTCATAGTTTGTAGGATCTAGGGATACGCAATGTAAGCCTTACACCGAGGGCCGTAGCTAGCTGTTGTGTCGCCCTTTGAGAATTACATTTTTGGCGCCCTGTCCCCATTCTGACAACGTGAAAAAAAAACATTTAAATGTGCTCTCCCTGCGTCACTTCATAGTTCAGCACCCTGTTTGGTCGCACCATCCATAGTACCCCACCTTCCCCACCTTCCACCACCTTCCCCCACCTTCCCCCCATCATTTCCCAACCTTCCACCCGCCCCCCCCTTCGCCACGAGTTAAACCACTTTAGTAACAAACGTATATAGTAATGACTCTTCTATTAGACTTTGACGGGTCTGCCTGTGATGAGGGCAGCATTCTATGAGGCTTAAAGCCTTCCCGCTAATTACATACATCTTGCCTTGGATCAAGTTAGCCGAACTCGTAGTTTGGTCAGCGTTGTGTCTTCAGTATCAGGTTGTGTCTTCAGTATCAGGTTGTGTCTTAAGTATCAGGTTGTGTCTTCAGTATCAGGTTATGTCTTCAGTATCAGGTTGTGTCTTCAGTATCAGGTTGTGTCTTCAGTATCAGGTTGTGTCTTTAGTATCAGGTTGTGTCTTCAGTATCAGCGTTGTGTCTTCAGTATCAGGTTGTGTCTTCAGTATCAGGTTGTGTCTTCAGTATCAGGTTGTGTGTGTTCAGCACTTTCTCAACACACTTGACTCTCAAAAATAACAACATACTTTTGTTCACAAGCAAATACCCTACCCTGTACAATGATAAACCATTTACATTTTTCACTAAAACCAACAACAGAATCATAACTGGCATCCAAAGTAGCACCCCCCCTCCTAAACTACTACGATTACTTCACCTATATCTTCATTATGAGTGTTGTTAACATCACACTCATTATTAACAACTATACTGTTTCTACCATAACCAACGATTGAACTCAACACATCAAGGACATTATTATACTTAACCTCAACAGTCTCATTTGTGCCGTCAACAGATGCATTGCTACTTCGTATGTCGACAATGAAAGCTGACGAAACCAAACATGACACCCGGTGAATGACAACTGGCTAGTCCATGACTTCCTAATTGTTCATTTGGTCATATAACACAGTATTTGCATCACACCTGTCAATCCAAGAAAGGTTAAAAATAATATGATTGAGTAAAAAAAATGAACTACTGTTTTAAAAAAAAAAACCTTTAAACAATGAAAGATGTCTAAGCAATTAGAAAACACACTTTATTTAGCCAAAAAATATTTCTTAAGATGATCACATAATCACAACTTTTGAAAGATTTAAGTTTGTGTTGCAAATATCCAAGGTGGGGTAGAGAATCCAGGGTTTGGCCTCTAAAGGAGATCCAAAATTATAAATTATGTCATAATTCTTCCAGCCATAAGCGTAAAATAAAGTATTACAAGATAAAAACAAGCAATTTAAGTCTTTTCCGTTTCGGATAAAGGACATCTTAGAGCCTTTTCGTGTACGGTTACGCCGGACGAAATCCGTATTTTTTTTCCGCGTTACAGCCATAGATTTTGCTCCACGCTTATGGGTTTTGATAAATAGAGAGGGAAGTAATCATGTTGAATAATTGTTACAAAAATAAATAATGATTCCCTTTGATTAGCTTTTATTATTTATATTTAAAATATAAGCAAAAACGGTACCTAAAAAACTCTTATATTCAGCCCTGAGAGGTCAGATCGCGAAATGGACTTTTGATGTACACTTGGCAGGCCAAGATCTACAAAATGATATATATATATCATGGTTGTTGAGATCTAGGGTGATGACGGACAGACAGACAGACAGACAAAACGGGGACAATAGAGCATTTTTTTTCGAAAATGCTCTAAAAAATATAAACATTTAAGGGTTATAATCTCGGTTTTTCTCACATGGACAGCTTTCGAGTTCTATTAATTGTCGTCTTTTATTTGTCTTATATGACGCCTTTTTTTTCCTTTCTGATAAAATTGCTACAAACATTTTACGTATAATTTAATCATTATAAATTATCTTTCCAACTAAAAAGAATGTTTGTAGCAAGAGGTGGTTTTAAAGAGAGCAGTGGGGGAGGGGGCGGGAAGGGGGGAAGGAGCTACTTTAAACAATGGTCAAAAGTCACAAAGGTCAAAAATTTGTTTAATTTAGGGGAACAATCACTTAAGTGAGGATGTGTTGAAACGACGGGTAATGTTTTTAAAAATAAAATCTTTGTTACCGGTGGCTTAGGTAGGGCACTGCGGTATAATGAGGTCGTACAGGGCGCCGGCTAGGAAACGGCACTGGTTAGAAAATGGCGCCGGTTAGAAAAGGGCGCCGAAAAAGCTTTGTTTAATGTTTTTGCACTTCTAAGATTGGTAGGAGGGCGCCATAAAATGTTACTGGCACAGGGCGCCATAATAGCCAGCTAACGATGTCAGTTACCCCCATCGAACACTTTCGACCCTTGAATATCTTGGCCTAGATGCGGAATAGTCTTCAGCCAGCTAGTCGTGCTGTATATATTACCGCATATCCCATAATCAGCCAATCTTACACAGAGACCGCTTAATCAGGGTTTGAGACACATTGTGATTTACTGTTAACATGCTTAAGGCACGCAAATACTCTAGGTATACATCCATCCAACAAAGCGTGTTTGACCTAAGCGAACGGCAGGCAGCTACTACCAGCACACCAAAATACAATCAAAGAGAAACAGTACAAATACAAATCAAGGTGTGATAACGAGGGATAGGACATAGATATTAAATCTTGTTTTTACCATTGTGGATTTGGTGTTTACACAGAATTTGTATTTCTACACATCTTACTTCATATTGTTTATTTCTGTCATGGTATAGTTATTAGTACTACGCACACACAATTTCGTTAATTGTTATGTGATTAAACTTATTATAAACCATGAAGCACTACATTCATTCCTCTTTATCTTAACGTATACGTTGCAATGTTGCATGCTAGTGAGAGGAACATGTGTTACATGGCAACACACCTCAATAGGTCTCATGCAGGCAGCGGTGTGTCATTACGTTACACAATAGTACGCATCAATACGTTACAACTAGATACATAAAAACGAGAACTCCCGCTACAGTGTGTACAAAACAACAAACTTACAAATACCACGTAATGACTAGAAGATTTAAAAATAGCCCGTGCTCTTTGAGCGTTTGTTTATTTCGAAATCAAAACTGAAACCAACTTCTTGGAAACAACGCAGGATATGACTCCAGAAGAAGTCATGTTTTGTGTTCATAAAATTTGAGACAGTCACCAGACAATATTTGCTCTTAATCTTAAAAAAAGGCAAGAAATATAATGTAGTTTTTTCTTAATAATATTCTTCTGTAACTCTGTGTTGCAATAGGATGTGATCATTATTTATTCACTGATTTGGATGTTAAAGATAACGATTGGACATATGATGTGAATGTCTCTTCACTTTAAAGATTAACGAGTAGACTACCGTCTCTATAACTTGAGCCGATTCTTAGGTAAATAATAAAATAAATTAATTATTGTTTAGACTTAAAAGAATGAGATTAACATTATAATAACAGTGTTAGCCTAAAGATGACCTATTTAATGAATTAAACCAGTGTTTCTCAAACTTTTAAGATTCACGAAACATTTTGATTTAAAAACAAGCAATTTAAGTCTTTTCCGTTTCGGACAAAGGACATTTTAGAGCATTTTCATGTACGCAGTAGCTACGGTTACGCCGGACGAAATCCGTATATTTTTCCCGGGTTACAGCCATAGATATTGCTCCACGCGTATGGAATTTGATAAATAGAGAGGGAAGTAATCATGTTGAATAATTGTTACAAAAAAAAACTAATGATTACGTCCCTTTGATTAGCTTTTATTATTTATATTTAAAATATTAGCAGAAACGGCACCTAAGAAACTCTTATATTCGACCCTGAGAGGTCAGATCGCAAAATGGACTTTTGATATACACTTTACAGGCCAAGACCTACAAAATGGTATATACACCATGGGCCTAGGACTTATGGTTGCTGAGATATAGGGCGCTCCTTTGTTAATATAGCCTATATAGCAAACAACGGTACTTTCTAAGCCCCCTTTTACGGCCCTCAGAGGTCAGATCGCGAAATGGACTTTTGATGCACACATGGCAGGCCAAGACCTACAAAATGGTATATACATCAAGGGTCTAGGACATATGGCTGTTGAGATCTAGGGTGATGACGGACAGACAGACAGACAGACAGACAGACAGACAAAACAGGGACAATGGAGCATTTTTTTTCAAAAATTGCTCCAAAAATACAGCAACATTCTATTCAGTTGAATAAGCTTCACTTATTGTTGCAATAGTAAAGGAAAGGTAAACGTTTATTTTTTTTTTTTGTTATTGGTTGTAATAAGCGATAACTGATGTATTTTACTGCTAATATTGAGACTAAAAATCCACACCAATCGTCTGGTCAATATGATCCCAGACACCAATAGAGTGTTCACGAACACGTGATATCAAAATTGCCATTTTGTTGAACAAATGCTTCATTCCCTTCGAAAGCTACTTATAATATTTTCTAAATAAACGGGACTGTATTGTAACTGATTCCTTTATGAAACTACTGTTTATTGTAGACATCATTTAGGGGATTAAATTTATATGCGACGATTGACTTGGTCCAATTGAACATATGGACAAATAAACTAAAAGTCCAATTGAACATATGGATAAATAAACCAAAATTTTGACCGAAAAAAAGTAACACTGCAAAGCATGATCATTTTCCCATTAATAGTGTCAATGTGTTTGCTAAAAAAATAACTTTTTATTTTCATTGTTTATAATATTTCTTGTTTAAAGTTTTCGGTAACCAAACAAAATAATATCGTTTTATTAAGACGTCTTATACATACGTACATCTAGTACAGGCATAAGAAAATACCTGCAATATTACAAATATTAAAAATGACAACAAAAAAAAAGAAGTACTGGTAGATCTTTTAATTTTTTTAGTGACATTTTTTTCTAATTTTTAAGAATTTAAAAAAAAAAAATCAAGATTTTGTTATTAGCTTAGTTAAAAATTATACATATAGCCATTTGATAATTAGCTATGATTCTTAAAGACTATTTGAAATGATAAATTTGCTGTCAAATGAGAAGTTAATCATGCAGATAATATTATCCGACACAACCCCCACCGCCTCAACTCTACCAAATCCAAAGGCGTAGCGAGGGGTTCAATGGGGGGCATCATGCATCATGCCCCAGGCGTTACTCGCAAAGGGGCGCCAAATGGCATATTTAGCATATACTTTTATATGGTTTTCGAATAGGGGGGGGGGCTAAAAAGGTATTAAAAAGGTATTGTGCCCCGGGCGCGAGTTAAGCTCGCTACGGCACTGCGCCACACCCCCAAGCTTGGAGTAAACTTTACGTAGCTGACTTTTCTATTGCAGACAGCAAACATGAACAGCACAGATTGGGACAAAATTCGGGCACATTGGAAAAGACTTTTAGCAGTGGATACAAACTCACTTATTGCTTACCTATTCAAGGTAATGTTGTTTAAATTAAATATTAATTTTGTCTAGCCCAATGAAGTGATATTTTTTTATACTGTTATAGAGCGATTAGTTATAGTGGGGTTTTTGTGTGATCATTACTACTAAAATACACATTTATATGTTATCTGTTATTGTGAGATTTATAAATTATGCTGTGATTAAAAAAATATTTTGTTTATATTCTTTTATTTTTCGATAGTTTGTGATGATTTATTGACTCAGTATAAAACACAGCATCCATTTACAGGTCAATGTTCTCACAGATATTGAACACGAAAAGGCAAAAAAATTTCCAGTTAGTGCAGAACGTATGGAGTATATACTGCAACAGATTAAGAAAAAGCCGAAGAAAGATGGCGCATTTGAGTAATTTCTTAAAATATTTCAATTGACCTATCTTTCATAGATTCATAGAATCTCTTAAACCTTTTAGAGCAGTAGATTCTGTCAAATGTCATTTATAATGAAATACAGTGAAAATTAAAATTATACTGTATGATTTAATCATTAAATATTTCCTATTAATGATCTGTAGGCATTTTATTAATGCTCTGCGTAAGGACAAAGCAAGTGTTGGCCTCGCAGACAGTATTATGAAAGTGGAATCTAGGTCTGACCCATTGGTCTGCTCTAAGCGTAAGTTTTATGATATTTCGTGTTGAAGTAATTTATACTGGACTTTATTTCAGGGTTCCCTGCGTTATTACTCACATCCTATTTATAGTCAGTACTTTAATTAGCCATGTGACCTATACGGCCCTTGCCGTAGGCTCTGAACTAAATTCAAATTCTGCCCTCACGTATCAATTGGTCACTTATTTATAATATATTTTGTTAGAGATTTCGGGCCCTTTAAATTAACAAGCCTTGGGCCTACACTAAGGTTAACACGGTCCTGATTTAATGGCGAAAGGAACAATTGCACCAATGTAAGAAAGTGAAATAAAGTACGATTCCTACAATAAAGTGCAGACAAAGGCTGAAGTTTATAGGTATCGACTTATCTAAATCTAGCTATACGAAACTATTAAGGCCTAATGCGTATTCTGTTCTATGCATATTATATTGGTCAAATTCCCAAACATCTTCACAAAACTTATGCGTGTCTGTTTACATTTATTTTGAATTTATTAATGTCCTGTCTTTTTCTTTGAACAATCCATTGAAATGAAATATCAATAATGAGGAAATAATAAAAGTTTTTTTGTGCATACCAAGCTTTTTTTTTTAAGTAATAATAATAAAACGAAACAAATACACAATTCATTAATACAATTCTATCGTTTAGAATTTACCCCCACCTTCCCCCACTTTCCCCACCTCCCCCCACCTTCCCCAATATTCCCCCACCTTCCCCATCCTTCCCCCACCTTCCCCATCCTTCCCCCACCTTCCCCATCCTTCCCCCACCTTCCCCACTTTCGACCACCTTTCCCCATCCTTCCCCCAACTTCCACCATCTTCCCCACCTTCCCCAATCTTCCCCCACCTTCCCCATCCTTCCCCCACCTTTCTCCACCTTCCCCAATCTTCCCTCACCTTCCCCATCCTTCCCCCACCTTTCTCCACCTTCCCCATCCTCCCTCCACCTTCCGCCACCTTCCCCATCCTTCCCCCACCTTCCTCACCTTCCCCATCCTTCCCCCACCTTTCCCCACCTTCCTCACCTTCCCCCACCTCCCCCCCGCCTTCCCCCACCTTCCCCACCCTCAGTTGAGTTAATATTAAAAAACTAATTTTACATATTTAGCTAGCGTCACACAAATTAACCAAGGTGTGATTTATACATTTTTGTAAATTTCTTAATAAAAAAAAATCCCGGGTTAAGGAATTTTTTGTTTAAACTTGTGTAAGTAAATAGTTGGAAAATGGTTTGTATCAGTAATGATTGAACCATGGTATGTCAACAGTTAACGGCTATCGTTGGGATGAGATAAGGCAATTTCAAAAAACGTTATTCAAATAATTCAAACATATAATTCAACAGCTGATCCCCACTTACTGGATGAAGTAGTTAACACATATCTTCATGATAATTTTACTAACATGAACGGAAAATGCACCAAAGTCTCCGAAGTTAAAGAAATGCTGCTAGGTGCACAGATTTTTACGTCGGAAAATACGTGGGATGATGAAATACTGATTGAATTTATCCAGAAAATGTTTACTAATGTTACAGTTGAGCAACAATGGAGTCACCTTGAAGATACCAAGTATCCTTTTATAACCGCTTTTACGCATATCAAATAACAAATTATTAGTCTAATTTATTTTATTTACAAGTCACGTCGTTATGTTTTTTTTTATAGCTAACACACTTTCAATTGTTTCCATGGAAACGTTAAAAAACAATAACTCCATCACATGTGTAACCTGTGGTAACAGTTTCAAACAGTGAAATCAATTTGAATTAAATTAAAGTTGTATCTATTCTGTATTCCTTAACAACTCGCATAATATTGACCAATTTTAGTAAGGATAAGCGTGGATCCATCAATATTGAAAGTACGGAAACTACTGGGATTGCAGGTAAGTTTACTGCTGAATTATCTACATCGCGCAATAATATTTATTAAAAAAAATTTTTTTTAAATATTCTTGTAAATCACTATTTGTCTATATTTTAGTTTCACAGTGAATCTTTTTCTTTAGACTCTTAGCGGTTAATAGTCATAGTTGATACAATCCAAATCACCTATTATTTTTTTCATAAACATGCATAATATAACTAAAAATATTATGTTATTAATGTGCATTTCTAATTATATAAAAGTGCATTTTTTAAATTTCAGAGATGATGCAAGAAAAAGAGATTAAATGTATGTCAATACCTGAGCTGAATTTTTTTTTAAAAACAAATGGTATTCCAGACGATGTGTTAGCTATTTTAGAAAAGGAAGAAATTTCAGATGAAATTTTTTTAAGTATGAAAGAAGAAGAGCTTAAAAGTGTTTTTCCTAATGCCTCGTTTGGTGTCAGAAAGAAATTACACTTATTGGCATCGAAAGCAAACATTCCTATGGTAAAATTCAAGAAAGATTATTTAAGAAATTTTGACACCAGAGTGTCACACTTATCAAAATATACTAAAGGAAACCGTGTTGATGTATCTGTTCACTTAGGAGGCAAAAAGACAGATCCTATAAGAAACTTTCACCTTGTAGAAGATACAGATCAAGATAAGGCTTTAGAGCTCATTGGATCTAAGTTCATCGCTTTTATTTCAGCTTGCCTCAATGATAGACAAAATGGTACAATATACTTTGGAATTAATCCGGAAAATGGCGAAATCTTAGGGGTGGATATATCTAAAGACGATCTGAAGACTGTGTTCCAGAGAAGCATGAAAGCTTCATTTATAGAAAATGTAATGGGCGTTATTCATAAGGCAGTTAGAGAGGCAGAATTCATCCCTCTCATTTTCAGTGGACCTGAAAGATTCGTTGTGGAGATAGACGTGATACCCAACACAATTATTATGCAACAGGAAAATATTATCTGGACCAAAACAAAGGCGCTGCTAAGTAAGTTTAAAAAGGCACACAAACAGAATAAGTCAGTTGTATTTAGGTTTTCAAAGAAAGGCATTCCCTGCTTTCTATCACTTGAAGAGTTTAACGTTTTTGAGAAAAGTATAAAAAATATTGTACTGGAGAGAAAAGAAGAAGAAATGACCACCCCTTTTAAAACACAGGAAAATCTAAGGCAAAAATTTCTGAATTTATATACTGCTGGCAAAGAAAAGCTCGAGGAAGAATTATTTCCCTTTCTTCTCACTAGTCCTCAGGATGAAAATATGAAATCAGAAGAATCATTACATTTGGTATCATTGATTCAAGATCTACATCCTGAGGTTCTTTTTGACTTTGAAAACTTCAGTGTATCAACAGGACTCTTGAACACAATGGAAGAAAAAAATAGTGGAGTTACACGTACTTTTTCCATAAATGATTTTGGAGATCACGTTAAACCTCAAGATTATCGACATTTCATTGCTACTTTACACGATGAATCTCGATCTAGTATTCCATGGATGTTGTCTAATGGTGACGATAAGACTTCAATGGATGCATTAAAATGGAATAAAACAATGAGAACTACTTATCAAAAAGCCCTAAACCATTTCATTAAAATCGTAAATAAAGATCGAATTATTGTTTTCATGTTACTGCTTTCTAAAAATTATTCTACTATGATAGAAGCGTGTGAAGAGGTTCTGGCGCACCTACCAGACAAATGGATTCTTTTGGCCGAAAACTGAAGACGTTGTAAAAAACTGGCAGGAGGTGATTCTGACCTGATGTTCAGAAAAGATGTGTTATTGGTTTAACTTGGGAAGAGGTTGGCGAAATTATTCGAAACGTCAAATGTAAGAGAGTTAATGATTGCTGCGAAGTGCCTAGATCTACTAATGTTTGCGCTGAAATCCCGAATGCTATTTTACTGAAATGGAATGATTTAAATGTTTTGTCTGCCAGGGATGTATTAGAGAATATACAAAACGAGCAAAGAGAGGAAGAAGTCAGAATTCAAGAAAATTTTTACTGCGGCGATGAAGTAGACTGGCTGAACTTTGCATTCAGAGATCAAGTGATGGAAAGATCAATACATTCTGATCTCTTAAATGACGTCAGACAAGCTTTAGCTCACCCCGCAAAAATAGAGCAAGATGGAGTCCCTGTTTTCACAATTTTACACCAGCCAGGTGCTGGGGGAACTACCTCTGCCAAACATATTCTTTGGGATTTGAGAAAGGAATTTAGATGTTGTGTTGTTCTCAGATACACCAAACAGACCAGTGATCAGATTCACGCGTTTAGGCAGTTTAAGGATACGAATCCTAAACCTGTATTGGTGATGGTTGACAACGAAGATGAATTTGTGCAGTTAAGAGACAGTTTGGTGGAGCAAAATAAAGAAACCGAGGGATATGGAATTTACAGAGTCTACTGCGTTGTTATTCAGTGTATAAGGTTAGCATCACTGCCCCATCAGCTCGAATTAAACGAACGAGCACTGCGTCACGCGCTAACTGAAGAGGAGTTGCACTGGTTCAATAAAAAATACACACATTTACTAACAAGTTACACCAGGGCTAACGCTAAAAATATCAACCCAGATTTCTTGATAGCTTTTAACATTCTAAGGGAAAACTTTAAAGAGGGGAAAATTGATCAAATGGTCAAACGGTTCACAGAATCTGTAAGTGATGAATTAGAAACGAAATTATTGAAAGTTGTTTCTTTAATCAATGCCTACGATCCTCATTTCTCACCTATCCCTGTCTCTTGTTTGGACATCATATTTAAAGAGAGTCCTGTAAACAAAAAGCGTGATAAACAAGGCATACGACCTCTGAACTGGGAGGCATCCCTAAGCGAAGCAGTGAGAGTCTTGTTCAATATATCAAGACGTAAAGTCACCTGTGGTGAAGGTGCAAGATTTATCAAAGTGTTTCATAAAATCGTCGCCCGAAAAATTTTGACCCACTTGAAAGAAAAAACAGGAGAGTCAGAGAGCCAGGTAATGCATCAGATATTAGACTTTGAAATATTCCATTCCAGCGCATGGGATGAGCGGCAGATATCAGATAACCTATTATCACTGGATGCAAGAAAGTTTAAATCAATTCTCGGTACTATTTTTAAAAAGAGAATGCTAGAACAAGATTTCAATAGGCGCCAAAAATTTTCAGAGTTTATATTACATGTAGAAGCAACAGAGAGTTCAAAGACTGCAGCTGAACTTATTGAGCGATTGTATTCCTATGATGAAGATGCGTTTACAGCGCAGCTAATTGCTAGATTTTATATGGATAAAAAGGAATGGACAAGGGCTGAAACATATGCGAAATTGTCGATTGAAAGAAGCGAAGAATCCTCATATGTTTGGGACACCCTAGGCCAAATTTATAAAGCACAAATAGATGATAAATTCCTGCCAGAAACAAAAAGTGCCGTGGAATTTCAAGAGATTGGAATTCATGAGTTGATTGAACTGGCAGAAAAAAGCTTGGAAGCATTTAAAAAAGGGCAGTTATTAGTTGACTCCAGTAAAATAAATCTTTCTGTTTATTTTGGCGAACTACGCACTATTGCATGTCTCTTGAGCGCTTTATCATTTTCAAATCCTTTTAAAGACAAAAATATATTTCATAGATTTTTAGTTGAACCAGAGTATCAGTTTAATCAAAAGTTTCTTTTGGAAAATGAGTTAAGGTTTTTAAAAAGTTTGGATTTACGCGCTAGAAATTTGATCAAATTTTTAGAATTACATTTATGTCATTCGGAAACACAGCAAACAGTGAAAACTCATGCAGTGAATAAAACTGAACTAAACAAGGCTGAATTCATCAAACTTAGTGTCAATATATTTGACTTTTTTGGAGAAAGGACAAACGAGATTCCACCGTATTACGATGAAATAAATCGTTGTAAACATCGATTGCGTTTAGTTTTTAGCTTCATTGATCTCATTGTTAAATTTAAAGAAAGAAAGTCCCAATGCTATAGATAGTAAACTGCCAGATATTTTGAATCTCATGCTACCAAATGTACAATCAAACTGTAGGGATTTTGAAGATTTAATTGTCATGCTTCACACAGTTACAGCACTTATGCTAGATGGCTGTCTGCCGAAAGACATAAGCTACAAACACATTTTACAGTGGTGCAAAGATTTATATTTGAAACGCAACTTTAGAAGAAATGAAAGGATAAGTTTAGAAATGTATCTCTATTATGTAATGTACAACTTCCCTACCCCTGAAAGGCATGGGGCTGATATTGCTATGCAAGCAGATCTGATTAAAGCCATTGAGCAGTGGCAGGAAGAATTTAAACAAAATCTTCCCAAAATTGAAAGAAGAAAAAAAGAAACAGTGGTCTTCTTCTTGGGGGATGGTAATCCTCTACAAGATATACTTTTCTTCGATTCTTCAGAGGTTCTCAAAATGAACGCTGAGCATGAACAGTGGCAACGTCCGAGGTACAGGAAAGGTTTGAGAGTTTTCAATGGCATCCTTCAAGAAAAAGGACAAGGTGTAAAAATTTTCCGCGATTTAATCATCCCAACAGTTTTTCCAGTTTTGAAGCAAGAAATGTTTCAAAAGAAAATATTTTTCTACATTGGATTCAGTATTTCTGGGCCAAAAGCTTTTGGGATGTGTTTAGAGCAACCGGAATTTTACAAACCTGAGCCAAGTTTACCCAAAAAGATTTTTTTCCAAGTTTTATCACCTCAACAGGAAGAAATGACATTGATGGATCTCATTGAATGTCTGAAGTCATGTATGTCCAAACTCAAGGAAACAAAGGTAACAACTAAAAAAAAAACAACTATAAAGTAACATAACTTCTATTTCACATTTTTACTCTGGTTATAACATCTAATTGCACGATATCTTAAACCAAATGTAATTTGATTAATTAGTGCAGTAGTAAACATAAAAGTAAAGATCCCATCATATGAAGTGTGTGTGCATGTGTGAAGTCCCTGTAAGAATTAGATACAAATCTCTTAGATCCTTTAAACTGCTAATGGGACGGTTTTTATGGTATCTGTCACATGCACACTATTTAGGAGTATTAAAAATAGTACAGCGACACCTTATGTAACAAAAAACACAAACTCGAAATTTGAAATGCAATACGACAATCTTTAATCGCGACTTCAATACGTTGTACAAACAACATTTCATTAACACGACCTCGCATACCAGGTGTCTAACACAACTTCTCACTCCAACAACTAGACATCAACTAACTGACCACACAGTCCAGCTACACACACACAGACACACAGCGCACCACCCATAACCCAGTTACACTGTGATGCTCTCCCTTACACACACACGCACAGTCAATCTGTAACGTTCACCGTACCTTGAAAAAAAAACAATTTCCAAAGTTTAAAAAAAAAATTACACCTAAAGCAACATAAAGAATTTTATGATTTCACAAAAGCAAAAAAAAAAAAACAACAAGAAATATATGTGTCTCCTCTAGTATAAACAAAAAATGTTAACACAAAAATGTTACACACTGAGTGTAAGTATGCAAGAAATCAAAATTCTCAAAATAATTCCAAGGATTTAACAATTAAAAAAAAATCACCCCAAAAATTATTATCATCCAACATCAATCTAGGGACGTCTTCTTCTCAGTTACAAAGTTACACTGATGGGACGTCTTCCCTTAACGCACAAAGTTTCGTCAAATTATGGGATTCCCTTAACACACAACGTTTCGCTTAATTACAACATAAAGTATGTTCACAACTAACAAACTACAAGTGAGGTGGATACCCCACACGTCTTGTAACACCTAAGTCTGGTATCACTTGCAATGTCAGCCCTGAGTCGCGAGAGTCTGGCCTATTGCTGACGTTGTCAGCCTTTTCCCTGCACACACTGGCTCTATTCCTGGTACCTGCGGTTATGCAACAAATATTCATCTTCTGACTCAGAAAATGAGTTCTCTGTCTCTTACGTTCAGTTCCGTAACAACACCGGTCAGTTTGAACGTAAGCCAATGTCTAGATAACCGTTTATTCGAACGAAAAATACGGTAGTCCGATCTTTGATCCGATGTTACTGATGTTAATAAAGTCACTAATGAGAGTGACTGACTCTCAGCCGATAAAACGAAATTTTCTGAAGCCGTGTTACCGACGATAGTTACGTTGCATGGTTGACTCAGGCACACCATTCCAGTCGGAGATCAAACCAGGACCCTCAGGTCGACAGTCGAGCATTTAAACATCTCCTAATAATCATATGCTAATTGATTTTACGTCATTGTGCAGCTTTAGTTTCCTTAAAAAAATGTCTGGAAGCAATTTTTATTATGCCTGGACTTAGAGGAATCAGCCAAACCATCCCCTAATAAAAATAAGTAAATTAAAAACAAATTTAACGGAGCTTGTACCCGGGATCTTTAGGAAGGCAGCAACACATATACATGCACAGTCATACTTTCACAGTCATATATGTACAGTCATGGATGTACAGTCATTTATGTAGTCACCTAGATTGAAAACAGATTATCTTTATGCTAAATCTATCTTATAAAAGCCGTATATTTTTTTCTTTATGCATAACAGATTTTCATTTATTGTATAAATATGCACACATTAAGCATTTTTTAAAAATTAATTTCACCAGCTCTCTCCTGAAGCAAAGAAAACACTTGAGAAAGAACGACTCGACATCGTCCTGAAGATTTATAACATTACCGGAGGGATGGGACAGTCCAGGGGATGAGGATGTGCTAAACCAATTGTTGTATTATTACATTATGTCATTTCGTTTTTCCTGTGCATTTTCCAAGTTGAGTTTTTATATACCAATTAGTTTTTTTATATGTCTATATACCACACGGAATTGTACTTGTTTATACTCCACTTTAAGTGAATTATCTGTTATAAAATATTTTTGATTCTATATGTTTACTTACCAATTTTTGAATTTTTTTTTATCTACTGATTGACAGCTTTGGATTTTATCTACTTTTATAATATACCATTTTGAATTTATATCTGCTTGATCACTGCACTGGATTTTTATATATTTCTATACTCATTTTGGAAATAAAATGTTTACATACCGCTATGACCTGTTTATATACCGCTATGACCTGTTTATATACCGCTATGACCTGTTTATATACCACTATGACCTGTTTATATACCACAATGAAATCAAATCAGGGGTGTCCTAACTTCTAATCTGAATTATTGATTAACTGGATGTCTGGGGCCACAAGTTGAATATGTTGAGATTTTAATGTTTCAAATGAAAAAAAAAATCTTATTTATGATTTGATATATGTATAAAAATAATATTTACTGAAATAGAGATAGGCCTGCAAAACTTATACTAATACTTAAAATTTACTTGATAGTTCTTATTGTATTTTAATTTCAAAATGCAACATTTCTTGAATTAATTTGGTGTTTTTTTTTAGCTTTTCTCATATTTAATGTTTTTGTTCACAAACTGTTTTTTGCCTTTATTTGTCACGTTTTTTTTAAGTATTTGCTTGAAGTAAAACAAGCTATAATAATTTCGCCCTTTTTTATAATCAAATCTTTATCCACACACACACACACATATATATATATATATATATATATATATATATATATATATATATATTAAACTTTACTTTACATATTATCTTTCACATTGTCTTTATTGTAGCCTATTCAAATAAACTGGAAAAACTTCTATCCATGTTTTATTTTTTTACTTTATATCAATTGAAACATACTTATCAGTGATTGGACAATTTACTCAAGAATCAAAAATGGAGATATCAAAAAATTACGCCGCCTTTTCAAACTCAGCTAACGCTAATTACTTGGGACGGATGGCCGAGTGGTGTAGATACTCGACTGTCGACCTGAGAGTCCAGGGTTCGATCCTCGGTGAAAACCAATGCATTTTTTCCAGATGAAATGTGTTACACAGTCCCACAAGTCCACCCAGCTTTAAAAGGAAAAAAAGTTGCAATGTATCAGTTAAGATACTCGTGAGTAAGTCTTTCATGTCCAACAGTTCGCCCCATCTTACATACTCACCTGATTCAGGGCGGTACAGTTTATCAAGGATGATTAACATCATGTTATAGCACGAACCCAGCTGTACGGCTCAGTAGATGAGTTAAAATTAATTGTAGATTGAAGTTGGAGTGAGACAGTCGTAGAGTGTAGTGCAAAAGTTAGTTGAAAGTCAGACAGAAGATTGTATAGATAGAGAGCAACAGCCAGTCATGAAAAGTTGAAGTTAGTGGATTGTATTACAAATTGTGTGACTTTATAATAAACATCGACATCATCATGCAACCCATAAACATTTGTAATGTATATAATTGTACTGTAAGTATTTAAATATACAGAAGGAATATAGTAGAAATTAAATTTTACGAGCTCGTAGCACACACTTACATACAAACACACCTAAATCTTTATATATATATATAGACTAAAAGTAATTTTTGTATGTTCAATTATTGTCTTTACTAGCTCTGTGAAACTGCACCATTTCAGTGAATATAACAACTTACTCTCTTTGAACTCTCTCTTATGTTTAACGAACCGAGACTGGGTCCCTTAGGGCTCGTGAAATGAAACAAGCTGTGTCTCTCAACATCTGGAGACTGCCATAGAGCCCGATGGCCAGCGAGTTTCCCGACTCGTCCAGTCTGAAAGCCTCCAGACGTGGACACTCATATAGCAAATGATCCACCGTTTCCTCTTCCTCACCGCAATGTCGACAACGTGAGTCGTATTCAGGTCTCATGCCCCCAAAGTAGGCGCCAATCGGACAATGCCCAGTGCGGAACTGGGCTATCAGTGCCTGTTCGTCTCTTCGAAGCCTCCACCACGGGTCGGATTTAGAAGGTCGCTCCATATTCCTTCTTACCTCTCGCCCTGTGGTTCCTCTTTCCCAGTTCGAAAGCCATACAGTTTGTTCAAGGGTGCGTAACTTGGTGATGATGGACTCATAGGAGGCCCCATATGCAGTTTGCGATAAACTCCCAGAGGAGTCCATTCGGGTACCGGACTTTGCTAGGCCATCGGCCCTCTCGTTCCCAGGTAGGCCTGCGTGGCCTGGGATCCACTGTAGCGTCACTGCTACTCTGCGCTTTGTCATGAGTTGTTGGATGGCCTCCACCATGGCCTCCAGTCGTTGCGGCCATTCCCCTCGCCCCACTATGGCTTGGAGAACAGACTTAGAATCCGTCAGGATGACGACTTCCGACGGCGGAATCGCCCCATCCTCGATTCTCTTGTCAATGTGCGCCACCGCCTCTTTTATGGCTCTCATCTCTGCTTCTGCTGCACAGAGAAATCCACATGGCCCTGCAACGTCCTCCATGAACCCTGTCTCGTGGTGGACGATGTGAGCACCGTATCCGGACTTATCTTTGCCATCCTCGCTGACGACTACGGAGCCATCAGTGTAGGCTAGGATCGCCCCTTCACGATAGGACTCGATTGTCTTCCTAGCTGCCTCTTGCAGCGTCTCTAGCTGACTGCTTTTCGTTACCTTGGTGTCTATCAGACTCATGCGTACCTCAGGCATGTGGGACTCCATGCCGGGTGGAGACCGGGAGTGGGTCTTCAAACTTTCTCGGTCAGTCGGAAGCTTTGCGTCCTCCGTCAACTTCGTTGCACAGTGCATGAATGACTTCATCGTGAGCCTCTTTCCTTCCTTCCAGTTATCGACCAGTTCCCTGTGGACAGTGGTCTCCTCCAACCGCTTGAACCTCTCGAAAGTGGTCAGGACGGCTCTGTCCCTGCGTGTATTGAGAGGTGCTACATTTGCCATGATTTCTACCGCGGCGGTAGGCGTTGTCCGAAGTGTGCCAGTTATTAGGCGAAGAGCTTGGTTCTGCACTTTGTCCAGGGTCTCTAGTGACGATCGGGACCCGTAGACTTGTGCCACCATGCTGTAATCGATCTGGGATCGGACTGCACCCATGTACAGTGATCTCAAGACATTTGCCCTCGCTCCCCAGGACGTGCTCGCCATCTTCTTCACCATGTTCAGACTCTCAGAGGCCTTCCTTGATACCTCAGAGATGTGCGCACAAAGGGTCAGTTTTCTGTCCAGTGTGACCCCCAAATACTTTGGCTTGTCTTCCCTTTCTATTGTCTCTCCGTTAACTTTCAGCTGGAGTGGCTTTCCAAGGATTTTGGTACCTAGTGTACTGTCTTACTCTAGACACATCCGTATTTAGGCAGTGTATCAGTGGCGTGGAGGCAAGGTGGCTGTTCAGATTTTCTAGATAATACATGGGTAAAGATATGGTGGTATACTCACAGATAAGTATATATCTGGGTAAGAATAAATTATACATTAAGTAATGTCGTTTCTATGTCGATTTCGAACTTTAATTATTCTCCCCAACAGGGTGCATTTGTCAACATTGTTTTATATTTTTTTTTAAATATCGTGAAATAATACATCAAATGTTATTATTTTTTTAAATCTCTTTTTGTGTCATAATTAGTTTTTTCCAATGGGTGAGTTTTTTTTGGTTGATCAAAAGGATGCAGAGTTCATCAATAATAATAGAAATAGATGTGTCAGGATTACTACTTGTGTTTTTAACCAACATCTCTCTCAGTATAAATATCCAAATACAAAAGCTGAAGGTACATCTTTACTTGGCATGCATCTTTATTTGATATAATTCAATCCAAATGTGATTAATGCAGTTGGAGTTTTCAAAGCTACATTTCATTAAAAAAAAACCATTAAACTGAGTTTACATTACATCAACTCAGTGCCGTAGAGAGCTCAACTCGCTCCCGGTGCACAATACCTTTTTAGAGCCCCCACCCCCCCACCATTCGAAAACCATATAATATTGTATGTAAAATATACAATTTGGTGCCCCTTTGTGAGTTGCGCCCGGGGCATGATGCCCCGTGTGCTGTGGGTGTGCAGTGGGTGTGTAGTGGGTGTGCTGTGGGTGTGTAGTGGGTGTGTAGTGGGTGTGTAGTGGGTGTGTAGTGGGTGTGCAGTGGGTGTGTAGTGGGTGTGTAGTGGGTGTGCTGTGGGTGTGCAGTGGGTGTGTAGTGGGTGTGTAAAGAGTGTGTAGTGGGTGTGTAGTGGGTGTGTAGTGGGTGTGCTGTGGGTGTGTTGTGGGTGTGCTGTGGGTGTGTTGTGGGTGTGTAGTGGGTGTGTAGTGGGTGTGCTGTGGGTGTGTAGTGGGTGTGTAGTGGGTGTGCAGTGGGTGTGCAGTGGGTGTGTAGTGGGTGTGCAGTGGGTGTGTAGTGGGTGTGTAGTGGGTGTGCTGTGGGTGTGTAGTGGGTGTGTAGTGGGTGTGCAGTGGGTGTGTAGTGAGTGTATTTTATGTCAAGTTAAAAAAAAAACTGTAGGATGATGGGAGGGAATATTTATTGATGTGGAGGCCCCTTAGAAATTTCTTCTGTCCTTCATCTTCCCGTTTTTTTTTTCTACCAAAATCCTCCAGCGGCGTGACTTGTACTCTATGGTGCATGGCTATTTTTTTTTACATATTTTATTTATTTTTAAATTATGTTTTTTGACCGTACAATTGACGACGATCGCTAGTGATATAAGTACATATAAGTTGAAATTTAAGAAACATTTTAATTTTGATTCAAGCGTCCAATAAAAATCTTACAGTGTTGTTTCGATTACATCAATAATAACTTGCAGTATTTTATTGGAATGTTAAATATCAGTTAAAACAGTTCATAATCCTTTTAACTAATAAATAAAAAACTCGCAATATAAAAAAATAAAAATATATATATATAAATACATCAGATTACTTGAAACAAAAAAAACAACATTTTCAGACTTAAAATATAAACACATCAACAGAATTAAATAAAAAAAAAACAATTTGATGGATAAAAGGACCTAGACATAAAAATCCTTTTGCCAGCTTTTTCCAAAGAGATTTGTTATTTATGAATTTAAAACAATTGAACGGGCCAACATATTGGCATAAACGTTGTCACACAGCCCCGAAACGAGAGAAACTTTGAGATTTTCTATGTATTATGTAAATATACTTATGCAAATATACTTATACTAACCGTACTGGAATAGAAATTAATAGAAGTATAAATTGCAGATCATTTTAAAAAAATGTCAACAGAAATACATTATTTTTATTTATTATTATGAGCGGTGTTATATGAAGTAGTATTCAAATGGACTGTTAAATTTGTCTATTATTTCGGACATTAGTTGAATCAAACTTATAGATGTAATGCATGTTTTATATACTTGAAAATAATATCAAGAAAATGTTTAGGACATGGTATTTATATTCTTAAAGCATTTTAACTTAATACAATTTGACACTAAAAATCATTATATTGTGACTCGATATTGCACTTGGGCTCCATTTTTGTGATGACGTTAAAAATGTATGCATTAAAAAATTAATTCATTCTGTTATACGTTAAAGGAAAGTACATGTCAGTCTTTTAGTATTTATACATATTAGTAAATAAAATTATTTGAGAATAATAAATCAAAATTCATATCTAAAAAAAAAATAATAAAATACCAAGATAAATTGACACGCAGCACAATAACTATGATATAACATTAGTGTAAAATAATTCTAAACATCTCAATAAAACTCTATGAATATAAAAAGAAATATATGTATACAAAAGGGTGTTCCTTGGAAAATGTTTCATTCTTGACCAGTAGCCTAAAAACCAACCTCTTGGCTTCTTTACAGAATGGGCAGAGCTAATCATTATCATTTTTTTGATGAAAATCTCACTTTAAAAAAGTAGCCAATTGTAGTACCAGCTATGCCAATAACAGCAACAGGTGGTAATATTGTTGCAAGTGCTGCTCCTGCTGTTATGACAATACCAGTGCTTGCTGCGGCTGCCGCCCCCGTAATTACCATAGTCCCTTGACCGAGTACTACTCCAATGGTGCTTCCTACAGCAGCTCCAACAGCCATACGTTTACATTTTACAGCAAACCCTTTATGCACCTGCTCTGAGCCTGTTTCTTTAAGCTTGTTTAGATCCGTACTCAATTTTTCTAGATTTGTACATTGCGTATCAGATGATTTTTTTGTTTTGTCTATATTCTTCAAAATTTCTTCAACCTCCGCTATTAAATCTTTCATTACTCCAGTTTCATTATCTGCCTCCTTCACAGCGCCTAGAATATCTTGCATGTTACTTTCAAGTAAATTAAGACTTGTTTGAACTGACTTTTTATTATTTTCAATTTCACTTTTATCTTTCAATTGTGTTCTGTTATCCATCATATCAATAACAGTTTGAATATATTTCCGACCTAGGATGAGTTTCATTTGACAAAACTGTGTTTGTGTCGGAAGTTTCAGAGATGCCACAATAGCATTTCTTTGTTTAACACATCTTTCAAAATGGTCACTTGTATAAGCCCCTGGTCTAGATTCGACCAGTTTCCAAAACTTTCTTAACGATTGTTCTCTATTTTCCGTGTACTGTATGCCAATGTTGTAAAATAGAGCTACTCTTTTTTCGCACTCTCTAAGTAATGTTAAAAACTCTGGAGGTTCCGTCTGTTTATTTAGCCACTGATCAAATGTGTACTTGTCTTTTCTTACCTCCATCTTTAAATCAAATTGTTCTCCTCTAGTCATAACTACAATACAAAAATCTCTCACAAAAGACTCTCCAAAAGATTCTTTTAGTAAATCTAACACACGTTTTTCTTCAGCTGTAAATCTTAAATCGTACGAAATCACATAAACCAAAGCATTAAAACCTCCTTGCGATAGACTCATGGCGTTAAATATATTTTGTAGGATTTCTTCATTTGATTCATTTAGATCCTTTCTACTTGTGTCCATTAAGCCGGGTGTATCAATCACTTGTACAAGCATGTCACCAATTACATTGCTCTCTAATTTACTGTATTTTGTTTGAGATCCTGTGCAATCTGAATAAATAAATGCGTTAGGTCGTCGTAAGATGGTGTTACCTGTAGAGCTTTTGCCATGTCCCGTTTTCCCAAGAAGAATTATGCTTTTTATAGAATTGGTTTCTGTAGAATTAAACATACGAATTTTAGAATTATTAAAACAAATATTTGGGTTTGTCATTTATCTACCTTTTCCACACATTTCATAATAAATCTTTAAGTATTTTGATTTTTGAAATAAAAAGCCACAAGCTGCTCATTTACAAAACCGGAAAATTCTGTATCATAGATACTTTTGGCACACGATACACCTATGTTTTACTTTTTGTGACTCATGTTTTACCTAATTTTCCAAATTCTTTAGGCGGAAAACGATATTGACTATAAACATTGCACACATTTGCGAAGAAATGTATATTTTCTACACTACATAGTGGTATCTAGTGCACATAAACAAATTCCTTGTGTCCACCTGCTGTAATGTGCGCTCTGTGAATGTGTACGATATCACCTGTGCACAGTTTACTGGGAATACTGATCGCAATGACGTCTGTTGGAGTATTTAAAACTAGTGTTAGGACTTTCTCTACGGTAGACACTCAAGGGTTCGTAAGTTGAATAATACAAGATTTATTCACAGTCCTATATACAATGTACGGGTTATTAGTCCAAGCGAAAAAGGCTCTATCGTGCATACAACTGACTCAGTTGAACAACAGGCCCGGCGTTCTACTCTATGTACGTCACTCCCTAGTATCTTTTGTCTGGGGCACTGGTAACTTGGTCAGCTCTGGACTTACCTCTTTACTACGCTCTGCTGTATTTAGTATTTCTCTGCTCTCCGTGTCTTCTCTGAATCAAAGCATGGTCTATTTTATAGAACACCATGCCAGCTTAAGGCCAGTTTCCCATAAAAAGGTCATTGCGCGGATGTTCGAAATACCCAATGGTACAGTGTATCCACACCCGTGGTACAGTG
Organism: Bulinus truncatus; assembly: GCA_021962125.1. Taxonomy (NCBI): domain Eukaryota; kingdom Metazoa; phylum Mollusca; class Gastropoda; family Planorbidae; genus Bulinus; species Bulinus truncatus. The sequence goes on from JAGDYQ010000109.1 coordinate 3,335,288, forward strand.
TATCCACACCCATGGTACAGTGTATCCACACACATGGTACAGTGTATCTACACCTGTGGTACAGTGTGTCCACACCCGTGGTACAGTGTGTCCACACCCGTGGTACAGAGTATCCACACCCGTGGTGCAGTGTATCCACACCCGTGGTGCAGTGTATCTACACCCGTGGTACAGTGTATCCACACTCATGATACAGTGTATCCACACTCGTGGTAGAGTGTATCCACACCCGTGGTGCAGTGTATCCACACCCATGGTACAGTGTATCCACACCCATGGTACAGTGTATCTACACCCGTGGTACAGTGTATCCACACTCATGGTAGAGTGTATCCACACCCGTGGTGCAGTGTATCCACACCCGTGGTGCAGTGTATCTACACCCGTGGTACAGTGTATCCACATCCATGGTACAATGTATCCACACCCATGGTGCAGTGTATCCACATCCATGGTACAGTGTATCCACATACATAGTACAGTGTATCCACATCCATGGCACAGTGTATCCACATTCATGGTACAGTGTGTCCACATCCATGGTACAGTGTATCCACATCCATGGTGCAGCGCATTCACATCCATGGTACAGTGTATCCACACCCATGGTGCAGTGTATCCACACCCGTGGTGCAGTGTATCCACATCCATGGTACAGTGTATCCACATCCATGGTACAGCGTATCCACATCCATGGTACAGTGTATCCACACCCATGGTGCAGTGTATCCACACCCATGGTGCAGTGTATCCACATCCATGGTACAGTGTATCCACACCCATTGTACAGTGTATCCACACGCATGATCAGCGTATCCACAATAATGGTGCAGTGTATCCGATGCTGCGTCTTTTCACCCACCGCTCCAAAATCAAACATAGGTATCCAAGATGTACCCATGAAGACTTAATCCCTTTGATAGTGTAACAAAATCAAACATAGGTATCCAAGATGTACCCATGAAGACTTATTCTCTTTGATAGTGTAACTATTTATATCGTCAAATTACTGTTTTGACATTTAATTTTAATTTTCCCCATGCTATACCTGATAACTTACCTTTCGCAATCACTGCCATTGTAATAAAATGAGTTTATCTTGGAAGTTTTTCTCGATTTGTTGATACAGAAGTAACGTCTAGAATAAAAAAAAAAGTGGCGTCAAAGAGATATATATATATATATATTCATTTTTTACAGGATCTAAGATATTTCATCTCATCATTACAGGGACTTCAGACACTGAGACAGTTATTTATCATACTCTTTATATGGTGACATTTAACACAGGCTTAAATTTTTCAATAGTTAACATTACATATATATATATATATATATATATATATATATATATATATATATATATATATATATATCTGTAATGTTAACTATTGAAAAATTTGCCTAACCCTAGTCACTTTCAAAGTCGTAGGCCCTCCCATCTTCATTTTCAATATTTTTCAAGAATGCACCCACACTTCGTTGCGATTTGAAATCTAAATAAACTTTGAGGACGTCGTATGTGACTTTGCTAAGACAAAGAGACGAATAGTTAACATACTGTAATTTACAGATCTACAGCTTGGCGTGCTCATCTCACACGATTATATATAGTTACTTTAATAGAAACATTATTACATTTTTTTTTTGGCATTCTGAATTCGTTCTGGCTTTCGTAGGCCCTTGCCTTCTGTGCCTAGTTAATAAAGCGGCCTAATAGTGTCGTTAGTATATATTCATTTATATTAAAACAAGTGAAGTTTATGGATTGTGCATTGACGTAACTAATGTGTATGGTCTTCCTCAAGATATGCAACAGTACGCGGAAAATAATTTTATTACTAGTTCTGCCGCAGCTAATTTAGTACCATAATTAACTTCACATTTATGTGTATGCTGGCATGTCAGTCAATGATTGTCTAATTCGGCAATCACTGCAAGTAAGGACATATCTAGTAGCACTAAAGCTATGATGATATGAAGTTTATCAATGGCCATTCAGAGTATGCCGAATGCTAAAATGAAACCAAGGAAAGGGCTGATAAAAGATGGACGTTCCAGACCTACTGAGGCGTTTCTAGAAAAAACGTTTTAGGACACTAAGTACAAAATAGGAGATAGAAATTATCTTACACGCTAATCAAAGCTGAAAGGTATAGACCTAGCTAACAAAGTTTCTTTGTTAAGGCATTTTAACATTTTAGAATCGCGGTGCTCCAAAATTTAACACGAACAGGGCGTCACATTAGCTAGCTACGGCTCAACTTATTAGAACTAAATAAATACATTTTAAGCGGTAAAAACACATTGCATGATTGTTTAATATTTTTTTATAAACATATCTATTTATATTCAGTTATTGCTTGGCATTTTACAATTTTATAACACAACCAAGCACACAAAAAAAAAAGGTTTTTGAGAATACAAGAGAAAACTTGTTGTCTCTTACCTTCTCGGTCCACTTCCAGAGACAAAAAAAATCAATTCACATTCTTCTAGCATTATTTAACTTTGTTATGTAAAGAGTTTACCTTGTTTGGACAAGCATGTGGTCATGGTATTGAACATGCAGTTCTCAGGAAAAAACTAAGATTCATTTTCCAGGAAATGTTTGTTTACCATGTTAACCTTATCGCCGATACAATAAATGGTGTACTTTAAATAGGTATTATAGATTTAATTAATAAATTAAAACAAATGCAGAAACATTGACATCCATATTGAACTATTTATTTAAATACATGATTAGTGCATTTTGATTGCTTAGTATTTAGTCTCTTAATGTGCAATAAAAACATGATTTTTAAAATCCCATAGACCAATAAACATTAAAATTTTCATGACAAATAAAAAAGCCTTGGGTTATGCCTGAAAAAGTCAAGGTCACGTAAAATATAGACTAGATGTCTGATAATTAACTATACATTTATTTGGAGAAAGGTTTTAATGAGTACTACTAGATAATATGGTTGTTTACTGCACTGTACTTCTAGTCATAGGGAAAAGACTCAATAATATATTTGTGGCTTTTCCTAAAAAAAGATTACAAATTGCATACAGGGAAAAAACCTAGGTAAATGTTCTCTTTTAAAGGAAAATTTACTGAAGCGTAAAGATATTCAGTCACGTTTTAACAAGGTTTGTAAACGTAGGTAATGTTGTGGGAGAATGCGAATTTGATATTGGTAGTTTTGTTATCAAAACATAATTCAACAACATGCTACCAGGTGAACAATTATATAATCAATTTTTCTTTCATTTGCGGGTTAAATTTGGGCGCTCAGGTGACCGATACGTAACTTGGAAAAATAAAACATCGTTAAACTCAGATAATAAATGTGGACGAAAAAAAAAGCGGCAAAAAGCAAAACACACAATACGAGGTGCACTAAGCATTGTTAAACATGAGATAGTACCGGTGAATTGAGAGAAGATCTCACACACATCTCCTCTACACCCAAAGTTACAAGGGACAATGCTACTCGCAGCCACTCATCTCCCGGTTGACTACTTGCGGTACCATATCGACCCACGGACCGGTACCGAATCACGGCCCCCGGGGGACCACTGGTTTATAGAATCTAAGAGATCACATCTCATCCTTACAGGGACTTCACACACACAACAGGGCAGCCAGTGACAAAGGGGCCAACGTCTAGAAATAATTTCTATTAAATCTGATCTTCAGAGGGAAACGACAGGAACTTTTTCCTAGGGACAATCCCTGCCCGATGCCCCCCCACCCCCAATTTCATACGTACGTTTCTTTTTAATAGTATTCTCCATTTGAACAGTGGCGACCTGTCTTCTGTTTGAAATGTGTCTGTGTGAAGTCCCTGTAAGGATGAGATGAAATCTCTTAGATCCTATAAACCACAAATGGGACGGTTTTTATGGTGTCCTTCTTTCATCCCCACCATAGCCGAAAGTGCAATGGTCACGGAGGCACCATGAGAACTTGAGACAAGACCTGAAAAATTTCCTCGGTCCTCACAGGAGATCGAACCATGTACCTACAGGTCGACAAGTCGAGCGCTTTACCGCACGACCATCCGTTAAAACAGTAGAGGTATGCATAAAGCACTCGTATTCGGCCTCGTGTACTGCTCCGTACTGATTTTATAAGTAATGTATTTGATTATTGTTTGTTTATTGCTGATTAACCTCCAAAAACGTTGAGTACAAGGCAGACAAAAGGTGTGTGGAAATCATAAAACGCCAAGCTCACTATATGACAGACACGGCTCACTATATGACAGTCACGGCTCACTATATGACAGTCACGGCTCTCTATATGACAGTCACGGCTCAATATTTGACAGTCACAGCTCACTATATGACAGTCACGGGTCTCTCTATATGACAGTCATGGCTCTCTATATGACAGTCACGGCTCACTATATGACAGTCACGGCTCTCTATATGACAGTCACGGCTCACTGTATCAAAGTCACGGCTCACTATATGACAGTCACGGCTCACTATATGACAGTCACGGCTCACTATATGACAGACACGGCTCACTAAATGACAGTCACGGCTCACTGTATCACCGTCACGGCTCTCTAAATGACAGTCACGGCTCACTATATGACAGTCACGGCTCTCTATAAGAAAGTCACGGCTCACTATATGACAGTCACGGCTCACTGTATTAAAGTCACGGCTCACTATATGACAGTCACGGCTCACAATATGACAGACAAGTCTCACTATATGACAGTCACGGCTCTCTATATGACAGTCACGGCTCTCTATATGACAGTCACGGCTCTCTATATGACAGTCACGGCTCACTGTATCACAGTCACTGCTCACTATATGACAGTCACGGCTCTCTATATGACAGTCATGGCTCATTGTATCACAGTGACGGCTCACTATATGACAGTCACGGCTCACTATATGACAGTCACGGCGTACTATATGACAGACACGGCTCACTATATGACAGACAAGGCTCACTATATGACAGTCACGGCTCTCTACATGACATTCAGGGCTCTCTATATGACAGTCACGGCTCACTATATGACAGACACGGCTCACTATATGACAGATACGGCTCACTATATGACATACAAGGCTCACTATATGACAGTCACGGCTCTCTATATGACAGTCACGGCTCTCTATATGACAGTCATGGCTCATTGTATCACAGTCAAGGCTCACTATATGACAGTCACGGCTGATTGTGTCACAGTCACGGCTCAAAAACCTTTATTGTTCGGCGACCCGACTCTGGTCATTAATAATGACCACGCGTTGACATATGGGAGGTATATTCTGCCAACCAATAGGTTCGACCTTCAACCCAACAAGTGAAACTTCCCAGATCCACCAAAACGAAGTACGTCATGACTTCAAACGGACGATAACTTCGTCGTTATTCATCGACTCCAGAGTTCAACATGGGGTCATGGCGTCAACAACATAAAGTAGGCGTAACCATACGAACAGAACATCGAACATCTAGACATTTATAATTCTGATCTCTTTATAATGTTGATTACACAGAACTAAAGGTTAGAACACGCTAGGGCAGAGAATCTCCTTATTTTGTGGATTACACAAAACTATAGGCTAGTACAGTGGTCGGCAAAGTGCGGCTCCAGAGCCGCATGTGGCTCTTTGGCTCCTTAAGTGCGGCTCTGGCATTAGTTTTATTTAGTGTACTTATTAAGTGTAATACAATTTAGTGTAATAAAAGTTTACTAAACAAGCAAATTTGGCTCCCAATTTTTTTTTAAATTGTTGTAATGTTCATATTTAGCTCTTTGGCTGATAAGTTTGCTGACCACTGGGTTAGTACATACACATATGGACGGAACACCTCTTTATTTTGTGGATTACACAGAACTAAAGACTAGAACACACACATGGACAGAACATCAATTTACAATGCCGATAACAGAACTAAAAACAGGAACACATATCGACGGAACATCTCTTTATAAAGTTGATTACACAGAGCTAAAGACTAGAACAAACACATGGGCAAAACATCTGTTTATAATGTTGATTACACAGAACTAAAGACTAGAACACACACATGTACAAACTACAGCATACGGGCCAAGTCTTGCCCACCATGCTGTTTGATCCGGCTCGTATTTCACACATCTTCTCTCCTTGACTTTGATGACTTTTACTATTAATTTACATAAATCCGTGTTAATACTCTCTCTACCAATCGTCTATTGGTAGGTCCCTCACTCTAGTTTAAGAAAAAAAATATGTCTGAGTAATAAAATTGTTTTTTTGTTTGCTTGTTCTATTTAGCAGATATATTTGGCAGATATGTTACATATCATATGTATTTCACACATGAATAAAATAAAGTGTAACGTGAACCAGTAAATATGATCACTTTGTTTATGATACGACTTTATTACGCTCAGCACGGCTGTTTCTATGTGACACCCTGGCCCAGAACGTTTGCCCACCCCAGATTAGATGGACAAAAATGTAATAAAATAATAAATCTAGCAGTAGTAAAAACAAGTGGATGGACATGCATGAGGTGACCACTGGTCAGAGCTGCGTTCTGATCTATTGACATTGTAAAAAAAAACCCAAAAAATATTTCTCTATAAAACCACACCAATGTAATGTAAGCAAAATTTGGCCATGAAATAATAATAACAACTAACCGAAACAAAATAACAGATCGCGTTCTTCTGTAACATCCGTATTTGGGTGGAACGTTGATAAATGAAGATAATGAAAAAAAACGAAGGCAAAGTGAATAAAGTATTTATTATTATCAATCAATGATATGGATATGTGGCAGAGTGCTATTGTGCATGGATAGGGATCAAATGGTACTGTGTTCGAGTCCTGATGAGTACAATGATTTTTTTTATACGTAGTTACGAAATAAATCTTAGAATGATTCATCCTTTCTTTAGTGTACTAAGAAAAATAATTTTAACCAGCGAGAAGCATGAAATGTTATACAATTCAACAATAACACAGCAGTCAAATATGGCAAATAAAACAAGAATCTGTCTTCTAGTCATGGTCTGTTCAGGCTCTATGCCCCAAGGTTCATACACGACTTCCACAGTCGTTAGTGTGGTCAGAGATGTGTCCGGTGTGTTGTGTTCACGCTGTTCAGTTATCGAAATGTATGTCAAACTTCAACACTGACATTCAGCCAAATCAGATGAGGCAAAGTAACATTACAAAGTAAAACCTGCCCTATAGTAGCCTAGAATCAGTGTCCAGGTTACAGAACAAGTTTCAACTGTCCAGGTGTGTGGTCAGTTTGTGTAGTGTGTTTTCTAGCCTTTAGGAGTGTGCATTTTCTTGCATTTCTTTCTATCGGATTTCTGATGTACAGCTAGAATTGATTTTATTCCATTCTGTGATGTCACACAGCACAAACAATGTCCAGGTTAGTGTGCAGTGTCTGCATTCTTCTGTTATATGTAAACATCATCAATACATTTATTTAATCGATCGCAGTATAGTTACTTTGTGCTTTAAGATAAATACATTTTAAATGTAATCTCTACTTGTCCGTTAGTTACTTCGTGCATTAAAATAAATGCATTTTAAATATAATATCAACTTGTCCTTTATTAGAAATGTATACTTTTTAAAAATGTTTTTTGAGATCGTTGAGCTCATTTGAGATTTATTTATTTAGAATTTTAAACAAAAAGTTTTATGTTTTAACATTCAGGTCAGACTATCAGTTTAGAAATTACAGTGTCAGTCTATCAGTTGAGTAGTTACAATGTAAGACTATCAGTCGGCAGTTCTTTTTACAACTTAAAATACGGGCCACTTTTAAAATCCTTTCAGATTCATTAATATCATAACATAATACAATTAGCATACTTGATATTTTAAACAATAATAAACCTGTTTAAATAAAATCGGACAATCAAGGCCAGTAACCCTATTTATAGTGAGCAGAGTTCAGGTATACAGGAAAAAAAATATTGGAAAGAGGGCTAAACATTCCATTTTCCACAATACCATTCTAACAATTGAACAAGCTATAACTCCTGGAATCATCGTAATTGTTTCAAGAACATAAAATAATGAACTACCAAAAGTTTTCTTCTTTATAATTTCTTATAATTTTTACAATCTCTACTAATAATGCATACAAAACATTTCCAATTGTCACCCAGATATTAAGGCACAATTTTAAATGATTAACCTGACCAGAAATTTAGCCTTTGGCTATAAGGAAGAGGCAGTATTTTTTTTATTCAATATTAACATGTTATTTTACAAATACTTTATACTTTTAATAAGTTTTCTGGCCCCCCCCTCCCCCCCCCCCAGAATTTTAGTTTCTACCAACAAATTTAACCCTTGTATTAATATTAAGATGTTTAAATTTGAAACTGGCAACACTAAAAAAAATAGATTTCCTCTGCAGAATTTTCCAGCCGAAAACCTTTTGGCGGGGAGTAAAAAAAAAAGCTGGTAATGAGACTGGGACAGCCCTTTGAAGAAAAAATATAGGCCTAACTTAATAGATATTAGTCAGCCAGAAGAAATATTAGCTCTCCAAAGATGCTAGCAATGGTGTCAATAACCATAACATTTAACTGGTAAAATAAATTCAAAGACAATCCTACATTAACACAAAAAAAACAAATAAAATTCACTTATTAAGTTGAACTGTTAGCCAGCCTTCCTTTAATTTTAAGCTTGTTCTTTACTAGATGAAGACAAATGATGGTCTGATGACAGTCCACTGTTGGAATGATGTGATAGCTTATGGTAATAATTATTCAATAGCTTCTGGCAAAATGTGAAAGAAGGAAAATTATTTTTGTTTTGTTTTTCAGATGTCAGCATTGAAACAAATGACCACAACATTCAACTGGTACAAGAAATTAAAGACCATCCTACATTAACAGAAAAATTTGAGGGTAAAGCATTTTTGTTTTTAATAAAAAAAATCACTTATATTAAGTTGGTCTGTTAGCCAGCCTTCCTTTAATTTTAAGATTGTTCTTTACCAGATGAAGACAAATGATGGTCTGATGACAGTCTGATGTTGGTGTGAAATGCTTGATCCTAGACATAACTAGCCTGGCCATAACACATTAGTCCTTGCTACAAGGAAGGGAAAATATTTCCGTTTTTATTCTCAAAACAAACATGGTAAGTAACTCATTTTTGTTTAACAATATATTATCAAGAAATAATTTTTTTTGCCTTCTCCCACCAACCCTAGAATTTAAATTTCAACTAACAAGACTAAACATTGCATTCATGTTAAGATGTTTAAATTTGGTATAGGCATCTCTAAAAAATACATATTTCTTCAGCAGAATTTTCAAGCCAAAAACCTTTTAGATTGGAGAAAACAACATCTGGTAATAAAACTGAGACAGCCTTGAAAAAAAACAAACAATATATCTTAATAGATATTAGCCATCCATAAGAAAAAAATAATCCTACACAGATGTCAGCATTGAAACCAATGACCACAATATTCAACTGGTACAAGAAATTAAAAGACCATCCTATATTATCAGAAAAATTTTAGGGTAAAGCATTTTTGTTTTTAATACAAAAAAAATTCACTTATATTAAGTTGGTTTGTTAGCCAGCCTTCCATTAATTTTAAGCTTGTTCTTTACCAGATGAAGACAAATGATGGTCTAATGACAGTCTGATGTTGGTGTGAGATGCTTGATCCTAGACATAACTAGCCTGGAAAGAACACATTAGTCCTTGCTACAAGGAAGGGAAAGTATTTTTCTTTTTTTTTCAATACAAACATGGTAAGTAACTCATTTTTGTTTTACAAATATTTTCAATAAATAATTTTTGTCTCCTTCTCCCACCAACCCTAGAATTTAAATTTCAACTAACAAGACTAACCATTGCATTCATGTTAAGATGTTTAAATTTGGTATAGGCATCTCTAAAAAAAAATAATTTTCCTTCAGCAGAATTTTAAAGCCAAAAACCTTTTGGATGGGAGAACACAACACCTAGTAACAAAAAAGGGACAGCCCTTAAAAGAAACAATATATCTTTATAGATAATAGCCAGCCGTTAAAAAAAATTAACCATACACAGATGTCAGCATTGAAACCAATGACCACGATATTCAACATGAACATAAAAATTTTTCACCAGGTTTGAAGCAAAAAAGAAAAACCAAATGAATAAAAATTGACCACAACATCCAAAAAGTACCAAACATTTAAAGATCGTCCTACGTTAATAAAAATAAATTACGGTTAAGTATTCTCATTTTTCGATAATAAAAATATTTTAGTATCATTAAGTTTATATGTTAGCTAGCCTTCAAATAATTTTAAGAACCAATTGTTCCAGTTGACCCAAATGATGGTCTGATAACAGTCCACTGTTGGAATGATGTGTTAGCTCATGGTAAAAATGAATCAATAGCTTCTGGCAAGATGTAAAGGAAGGAAAAGTATTTTTTGTTTTGTTTTTTCAATTAAATAATGGTAAGTAACCCTGTTTTTTACAAATTAATATACAAATCCATGCATTCATGCATATATTTTAAAATTTGTACAGCCATTTCTCAAAAGAATTTTTTTTTACCAGGTTTGAAGCAGAAAAAAACAAATAAATGAAAATTAACTAAAGAAAGCTGGCAACAAAAACTGGTTGAACCTTTGAAGGAACAATATATTAAAGATATGAGACATCAGGAAGAACATTCCCCTATACCTAGCAAAGATGCCAATGACCACAACATCCAACAAGTATCAGAAATTTAAAGATCATCCTACATTAACAGAAATTATGTACAGTTAAGTATTCACATTTTTTGATACTAAAAATCTTTTAGTATCATTAATTTTGCATGTTAGCAAGCCTTTAATTAATTTTGAGAACCAATTGTTTCAGTTGACCCAAATGATGGTCTGATGACAGTCCTCTGTTGGAATGATGTGTTAGCTCATGGTAAAAATGAATCAATAGCTTCTTTCAAGATGTGAAGGAAGGGAAAGTATTTTTGTTTTGTTTTTCAATAAAATAATGGTAAGTAACACTGTTTTTTACAAATATTTTACAAAATTTAATTATAATTTTTTACTTTGTAATTTGAGCTTCTATTAACACAACTAATCCATGCATTCATGCATATATTTTATAATTTGCACAGCCATTTCTCAAAAGAATTTTTTTACCAGGTTTGAATAAAAAAAAATGAATGAAAATTGACCAAATAAAGCTGTTAACAAAAACTGGTTAAACCTTTGAAGGAACATTATATTAAAGATATGAGCCATCAGAAACAACATTCCCCTATACCTTGCAATGATGCCATTGACCTCAACCTCCAACAAGTACAAAAAATTTGAAGATATTCCTACATTATCAGAAATATTTTACGGTTAAGTATTCTCATTTTTTGATAATAAAAATCTTTTAGTATCATTAATTTTGCATGTTAGCTAGCCTTCAATTAATTTTAAGAACCAATTGTTCCAGTTGACTCAAATGATGATCTGATGACAGTCCACTATATGAATGATGTGTTAGCTCATAGTAAAAATGAATCAATAGCTTATGGCAAGATGTAAAGGAAGGGAAAGTATTTTTTTGTTTTGTTTTTCAATAAAATAATGGTAAGTAACCCTGTTTTTTACAAATATTTTCAAAATTTAATTATAATTTTTTACTTTGTAATTTGAGCTTCTATTAACACAACTAATCCATGCATTCATGCACATATTTTATAATTTGTACAGCCATTTCTCAAAAGAATTTTTTTACCAGGTTTAAAGCAAAAAGTTGGCAACAAAACAGGTTGAACCTTTGAAGGAACATTATATTAAAGATATGAGCCATCAGAAACAACATTCCCCTATACTTTGCAACGATGCCAATGACCTCAACCTCCAACAAGTACCAAAAATCTAAAGATATTCCTACATTATCAGATATATTTTACAGTTAAGTATTCTCATTTTTTGATAATAAAAATCTTTCAGTATCATTAATTTTGCATGTTAGCTAGCCTTTAATTAATTTTAAGAACCAATTGTTCCAGTTAACCCAAATGATGGTCTGATGACAGTCCACTGTTGGAATGATGTGTTAGGTCATGGTAAAAATGAATCAATAGCTTCTGGCAAGATGTGAAGGAAGGGAAAGTATTTTTGTTTTATTTTTCAATAAAATAATGGTAAGTAACCCTGTTTTTTACAAATATTTTCAAAACTTAATTATAATTTTTTACTTTGTAATTTGAGCTTCTATTAACACAACTAATCCATGCACTCATGCATATATTTTAAAATTTGTACAGCCATTTCTTAAAAGAATTTTTTTTTACCAGGTTTGAAGCAAATAGTTGGCAACAAAACAGGTTGAACCTTTGAAGGAACATTATATTAAAGATATGAGCCATCAGAAACAACATTCCCCTATACCTTGCAATGATGCCAATGACCTCAACCTCCAACAAATACCTAAAATTTAAAGATATTCCTTCATTATCAGAAATATTTTACGGTTAAGTATTCTCATTTTTTGATAATAAAAATCTTTTAGTATCATTAATTTTGCATGTTAGCTAGCCTTTAATTAATTTTAAGAACCATTTGTTCCAGTTAACCCAAATGATGGTCTGATGACAGTCCACTGTTTGAATGATGTGTTAGCTCATGGTAAAAATGAATCAATAGCTTCTGGCAAGATGTGAAGGAAGGGAAAGTATTTTTGTTTTGTTTTTCAATAAAATAATGGTAAGTAACTCTGTTTTTTACAAATATTTTCAAAATTTAATTATAATTTTTTACTTTGTAATTTGAGATTCTATTAACACAACTAATCCATGCATTCATGCATATATTTTAAAATTTGTACTGCCATTTCTCAAAAGAATTTTTTTTACCAGTTTTAAAGCAAAAAGCTGGCAACAAAAACAGGTTGAACCTTTGAAGGAACAATATATTAAAGATATGAGCCATCAGAAACAACATTCCCCTATACCTTGCAAAGATGCCAATGACCACAACATCCAACAAAAACCAAAAATTTAAAGATCATCCTACATTATCAGAAATATTTCTCGGTTAAGTATTCTCATTTCTTGATAATAAAAATCTTTTAGTATTAGTAATTTTGCATGTTAGCTAGCCTTCAATTAATTTTAAGAACCAATTGTTCCAGTTGACCCAAATGATGGTCTGATAACAGTCTACTATTGGAATGATCAGTTATCATATGGTAAAAATGAATCAATAGCTTCTGTCAAGATGTGAAGGAAGGGAAAGTATTTTTGTTTTGTTTTTCAATAAAATAATGGTAAGTAACCCTGTTTTTTACAAATATTTTTAAAATTCAATTATATTTTTTACTTTGTAATTTGAGCTTCTATTAACACAACTAATCCATGCATTCATGCATATATTTTATAATTTGTACAGCCATTTCTCAAAAGAATTTTTTTACCAGGTTTGAATAAAAAAAACAACAAATGAAGGAAAATTGACTAAAGAAAGCTGGCAACAAAAACTGGTTGAACCTTTGAAGGAACAATATATTAAAGATATGAACCATCAGGAAGAACATTCCCCATTACCAAGCAAAGATGCCAATTACACATTCCAACAAGTACAAGAAATTTAAAGATCATCCTACATTAACAGAAATATTTTACGGGTTAAGTATTCTCATTTTTTGTTAATAAAAATCTTTTAGTATCATTAATTTTGCATGTTAGCTAGCCTTTAATTAATTTTAAGAACCAATTGTTCCAGTTGACCCAAATGATGGTCTGATGACAGTCTACTGTTGGAATGATGTGTTAGCTCATGGTAAAAATGAATCAATAGCTTCTGGCAAGATGTGAAGGAAGGGAAAGTATTTTTGTTTTGTTTTTTTAATAAAATAATGGTAAGTAACCCTGTTTTTTTACAAATAGTTTTAATATTTTATTATAATTTTTTACTTTGTAATTTTAGCTTCTATTAACACTACAATTCCATGCTTTTATGCATATATTTTAAAATTTGTACAGCCATTTCTGAAAAGAAATTTTTCACTAGGTTTAAAGCAAAAAAAAACAACAAATGAATGAAAATTGACTAAAGAAAGCTGGCAACAAAAACTGGTTGAACATTTGAAGGAACAATATATTAAAAATTTGAGCCATCAAGAAGAACATTCCCCTATACCTAGCAAAGATGCCAATGACACATCATCCAACAAGTACCAGAAATTTAAAGATCATTCTGCATTAACAGAAATATTTTACGGTTAATATTCTCATTTTTTGATAATAAAAATCTTTTAGTATCATTAAGTTTGCATGTTAGCTAGCCTTTAATTAATTTTAAGAACCAATTGTTCCAGTTGACCCAAATGATGGTCTGATGACAGTCCACTTTTGAAAATGATGTGTTAGCTCATGGTAAAAATGAATCAATAGCTTCTGGGAAGATGTGAAGGAAGGGAAATTATTTTTGTTTTGTTTTTCAATAAAATAATGGTAAGTAACCCTGTTTTTTACAAATATTTTTAAAATTTAATTATTTTTTACTTTGTAATTTGAGCTTTTATTAACACAACTAATTCAAGCATTCATGCATATATTTTATAATTTGTACAGCCATTTCTCAAAAGAATTTTTTTACCAGGTTTGAAAAAAAAAAAACAACAAATGAAGGAAAATTGACTAAAGAAAGCTGGCAACAAAAACTGGTTGAACCTTTGAAGGAACAATATATTAAAGATATGAACCATCAGGAAGAACATTCCCCATTACCAAGCAAAGATGCCAATTACACATTCCAACAAGCACAAGAAATTTAAAGATCATCCTACATTAACAGAAATATTTTACGGTTAAGTATTCTCATTTCTTGATAATAAAAATCTTTTAGTATTATTAATTTTGCATGTTAGCTAGCCTTCAATTAATTTTAAGAACCAATTGTTCCAGTTGACCCAAATGATGGTCTGATAACAGTCCACTATTGGAATGATGAGTTAGCATATGGTAAAAATGAATCAATAGCTTCTGTCAAGATGTGAAGGAAGGGAAAGTATTTTTGTTTTGTTTTTCAATAAATTAATGGTAAGTTACCCTGTTTTTTACAAATATTTTCAAAATTTAATTATAATTTTTTACTTTGTAATTTGAGCTTCTTTAACACAACTAATCCATGCACTCATGCATATATTTAAAAATTTGTACAGCCATTTCTTAAAAGAATTTTTTTTTACCAGGTTTGAAGCAAAAAGTTGGCAAAAAAACAGGTTGAACCTTTGAAGGAACATTATATTAAAGATATGAGCCATCAGAAACAACATTCCCCTATACCTTGCAATGATGCCAATGACCACAACATCCAACAAAAACCAAAAATTTAAAGATCATCCTACATTATCAGAAATAGTTTACGGTTAAGTATTCTCATTTTTTGATAATAAAAATCTTTTAGTATCATTAAGACTGCATGTTAGCTAGCCTTCAATTAATTTTAAGAACCAATTGTTCCAGTTGACCCAAATGATGGTCTGATGACAGTCCACTGTTGGAATGATGTGTTAGCTTATGGTAAAAATGAATCAATAGCTTCTGGCGAGATGTGAAGGAAGGAAAAGTATTTTTTTCTTTTTCAATAAAATAATGGTAAGTAACCCTTTTTTTACAAATAGTTTCAAAAATTAATTATAATTTTTTACTTTGTAATTTTAGCTTCTATTAACACAACTAATCCAATGACACATCATCCAACAAGTACCAGAAATTTAAAGATCATCCTACATTTACAGAAATATTTTACGGTTAAGTATTCTCATTTTTTGATAATAAAAATCTTTTAGTATCATTAAGATTGCATGTTAGCTAGCCTTCAATTAATTTTAAGAACAAATTGTTCCAGTTGACCCAAATGATGGTCTGATGACAGTCTACTGTTGGAATGATGTGTTAGCTCATGGTAAAAATGAATCAATAGCTTCTGGCAAGATGTGAAGGAAGGGAAAGTATTTTTGTTTTGTTTTTTTAATAAAATAATGGTAAGTAACCCTGTTTTTTTACAAATAGTTTTAATATTTTATTATAATTTTTTACTTTGTAATTTTAGCTTCTATTAACACTACAATTCCATGCTTTTATGCATATATTTTAAAATTTGTACAGCCATTTCTGAAAAGAAATTTTTCACTAGGTTTAAAGCAAAAAAAAACAACAAATGAATGAAAATTGACTAAAGAAAGCTGGCAACAAAAACTGGTTGAACATTTGAAGGAACAATATATTAAAAATTTGAGCCATCAAGAAGAACATTCCCCTATACCTAGCAAAGATGCCAATGACACATCATCCAACAAGTACCAGAAATTTAAAGATCATTCTGCATTAACAGAAATATTTTACGGTTAATATTCTCATTTTTTGATAATAAAAATCTTTTAGTATCATTAAGTTTGCATGTTAGCTAGCCTTTAATTAATTTTAAGAACCAATTGTTCCAGTTGACCCAAATGATGGTCTGATGACAGTCCACTTTTGGAATGATGTGTTAGCTCATGGTAAAATGAATCAATAGCTTCTGGGAAGATGTGAAGGAAGGGAAATTATTTTTGTTTTGTTTTTCAATAAAATAATGGTAAGTAACCCTGTTTTTTACAAATATTTTTAAAATTTAATTATTTTTTACTTTGTAATTCGAGCTTCTATTAACACAACTAATCCATGCATTCATGCATATATTTTATAATTTGTACAGCCATTTCTCAAAAGAATTTTTTTACCAGGTTTGAATAAAAAAAACAACAAATGAAGGAAAATTGACTAAAGAAAGCTGGCAACAAAAACTGGTTGAACCTTTGAAGGAACAATATATTAAAGATATGAACCATCAGGAAGAACATTCCCCATTACCAAGCAAAGATGCCAATTACACATTCCAACAAGTACAAGAAATTTAAAGATCATCCTACATTAACAGAAATATTTTACGGTTAAGTATTCTCATTTCTTGATAATAAAAATCTTTTAGTATTATTAATTTTGCATGTTAGCTAGCCTTCAATTAATTTTAAGAACCAATTGTTCCAGTTGACCCAAATGATGGTCTGATAACAGTCCACTATTGGAATGATGAGTTAGCATATGGTAAAAATGAATCAATAGCTTCTGTCAAGATGTGAAGGAAGGGAAAGTATTTTTGTTTTGTTTTTCAATAAAATAATGGTAAGTAACCCTGTTTTTTACAAATATTTTTAAAATTTAATTATTTTTTACTTTGTAATTCGAGCTTCTTTTAACACAACTAATCCATGCACTCATGCATATATTTTATAATTTGTACAGCCATTTCTCAAAAGAATTTTTTTACCAGGTTTGAATAAAAAAAACAACAAATGAAGGAAAATTGACTAAAGAAAGCTGGCAACAAAAACTGGTTGAACCTTTGAAGGAACAATATATTAAAGATATGAACCATCAGGAAGAACATTCCCCATTACCAAGCAAAGATGCCAATTACACATTCCAACAAGTACAAGAAATTTAAAGATCATCCTACATTAACAGAAATATTTTACGGTTAAGTATTCTCATTTCTTGATAATAAAAATCTTTTAGTATTATTAATTTTGCATGTTAGCTAGCCTTTAATTAATTTTAAGAACCTATTGTTCCAGTTGACCCAAATGATGGTCTGATAACAGTCCACTATTTGAATGATGAGTTAGCATATGGTAAAAATGAATCAATAGCTTCTGTCAAGATGTGAAGGAAGGGCAAGTATTTTTGTTTTGTTTTTCAATAAAATAATGGTAAGTTACCCTGTTTTTTACAAATATTTTCAAAATTTAATTATAATTTTTTACTTTGTAATTTGATTTTCTATTAACACAACTAATCCATGCACTCATGCATATATTTTAAAATTTGTACAGCCATTTCTTAAAAGAATTTTTTTTTACCAGGTTTGAAGCAAAAAGTTGGCAACAAAACAGGTTGAACCTTTGAAGGAACATTATATTAAAGATATGAGCCATCAGAAACAACATTCCCCTATACCTTGCAATGATGCCAATGACCTCAACCTCCAACAAATACCAAAAATTTAAAGATATTCCTTCATTATCAGAAATATTTTACGGTTAAGTATTCTCATTTCTTTATAATAAAAATCTTTTAGTATTAGTAATTTTGCATGTTAGCTAGCCTTCAATTAATTTTAAGAACCAATTGTTCCAGTTGACCCAAATGATGGTCTGATAACAGTCTACTATTGGAATGATGAGTTAGCATATGGTAATAATGAATCAATAGCTTCTGTCAAGATGTGAAGGAAGGAAAAGTATTTTTGTTTTGTTTTTCAATAAAAAAATGGTAAGTAACCCTGTTTTTTACAAATATTTTTAAAATTCAATTATATTTTTTACTTTGTAATTTGAGCTTCTATTAACACAACTAATCCATGCATTCATTCATATATTTTAAAATTTATACTGCCATTTCTCAAAAGAAATTTTTTTTACCAGTTTTGAAGCAAAAAGCTGGCAACAAAATTAGGTTGAACCTTTGAAGGAACATTATATTAAAGATATGAGCCATCAGAAACAATATTCCTATATACCTTGAAAAGATGCCAATGACCACAACATCCAACAAAAACCAAAAATTTAAAGATCATCCTACATTATCAGAAATAGTTTACGGTTAAGTATTCTCATTTCTTGATAATAAAAATCTTTTAGTATTATTACTTTTGCATGTTAGCTAGCCTTCAATTAATTTTAAGAACCAATTGTTCCAGTTGACCCAAATGATGGTCTGATGACAGTCCGTTGTTGGAATGATGTGTTAGCTTATGGTAAAAATGAATCAATAGCTTCTGGCAAGATGTGAAGGAAGGAAAAGTATTTTTTTGTTTTTCAATAAAATAATGGTAAGTAACCCTGTTTTTTACAAATATTTTTAAAATTCAATTATATTTTTTACTTTGTAATTTGAGCTTCTATTAACACAACTAATCCATGCATTCATTCATATATTTTAAAATTTATACTGCCATTTCTCAAAAGAAATTTTTTTTACCAGTTTTGAAGCAAAAAGCTGGCAACAAAATTAGGTTGAACCTTTGAAGGAACAATATATTAAAGATATGAGCCATCAGAAACAATATTCCTATATACCTTGCAAAGATGCCAATGACCACAACATCCAACAAAAACCAAAAATTTAAAGATCATCCTACATTATCAGAAATAGTTTACGGTTAAGTATTCTCATTTCTTGATAATAAAACCTTTTAGTATTATTACTTTTGCATGTTAGCTAGCCTTCAATTAATTTTAAGAACCAATTGTTCCAGTTGACCCAAATGATGGTCTGATGACAGTCCACTGTTAGAATGATGTGTTAGCTTATGGTAAAAATGAATCAATAGCTTCTGGCAAGATGTGAAGGAAGGAAAAGTATTTTTTTGTTTTTCAATAAAATAATGGTAAGTAACCCTTTTTTTACAAATAGTTTCAAAAATTAATTATAATTTTTTACTTTGTAATTTTAGCTTCTATTAACACAACTAATCCAATGACACATCATCCAACAAGTACCAGAAATTTAAAGATCATCCTACATTAACAGAAATATTTTACGGTTAAGTATTCTCATTTTTTGATAATAAAAATCTTTTAGTATCATTAAGTTTGCATGTTAGCTAGCCTTCAATTAATTTTAAGAACAAATTGTTCCAGTTGACCCAAATGATGGTCTGATGACAGTCTACTGTTGGAATGATGTGTTAGCTCATGGTAAAAATGAATCAATAGGATCTGGCAAGATGTGAAGGAAGGGAAAGTATTTTTGTTTTGTTTTTTTAATAAAATAATGGTAAGTAACCCTGTTTTTTTACAATAGTTTTAATATTTTATTTTAATTTTTTACTTTGTAATTTTAGCTTCTATTAACACTACAAATCCATGCTTTTATGCATATATTTTAAAATTTGTACAGCCATTTCTGAAAAGAAATTTTTCACTAGGTTTAAAGCAAAAAAAAACAACAAATGAATGAAAATTGACTAAAGAAAGCTGGCAACAAAAACTGGTTGAACATTTGAAGGAACAATATATTAAAGATTTGAGCCATCAAGAAGAACTCCCCTATACCTAGCAAAGATGCCAATGACACATCATCCAACAAGTACCAGAAATTTAAAGATCATTCTACATTAACAGAAATATTTTACGGTTAATATTCTCATTTTTTGATAATAAAAATCTTTTAGTATCATTAAGTTTGCATGTTAGCTAGCCTTCAATTAATTTTAAGAACCAATTGTTCCAAGTGACCCAAATGATGGTCTGATGGCAATCCACTGTTGGAATAATGTGTTAGCTCATGGTAAAAATGAATCAATAGCTTCTGGCAAGATGTGAAGGAAGGGAAATTATTTTTGTTTTGTTTTTCAATAAAATAATGGTAAGTAACCCTGTTTTTTACAAATATTTTTAAAATTTAATTATTTTTTACTTTGTAATTTGAGCTTCTATTAACACAACTAATCCATGCATTCATGCATATATTTTATAATTTGTACAGCCATTTCTCAAAAGAATTTTTTTACCAGGTTTGAATAAAAAAAACAACAAATGAAGGAAAATTGACTAAAGAAAGCTGGCAACAAAAACTGGTTGAACCTTTGAAGGAACAATATATTAAAGATATGAACCATCAGGAAGAACATTCCCCATTACCAAGCAAAGATGCCAATTACACATTCCAACAAGTACAAGAAATTTAAAGATCATCCTACATTAACAGAAATATTTTACGGGTTAAGTATTCTCATTTTTTGTTAATAAAAATCTTTTAGTATCAATAATTTTGCATGTTATCTAGCCTTTAATTAATTTTAAGAACCAATTGTTCCAGTTGACCCAAATGATGGTCTGATGACAGTCCACTTTTGGAATGATGTGTTAGCTCATGGTAAAAATGAATCAATAGCTTCTGGGAAGATGTGAAGGAAGGGAAAGTATTTTTGTTTTGTTTTTCAATAAAATAATGGTAAGTAACCCTGTTTTTTACAAATATTTTTAAAATTTAATTATTTTTTACTTTGTAATTTGAGCTTCTATTAACACAACTAATTCATGCATTCATGCATATATTTTATAATTTGTACAGCCATTTCTCAAAAGAATTTTTTTACCAGGTTTGAATAAAAAAAACAACAAATGAAGGAAAATTGACTAAAGAAAGCTGGCAACAAAAACTGGTTGAACCTTTGAAGGAACAATATATTAAAGATATGAACCATCAGGAAGAACATTCCCCATTACCAAGCAAAGATGCCAATTACACATTCCAACAAGTACAAGAAATTTAAAGATCATCCTACATTAACAGAAATATTTTACGGTTAAGTATTCTCATTTCTTGATAATAAAAATCTTTTAGTATTATTAATTTTGCATGTTAGCTAGCCTTCAATTAATTTTAAGAACCAATTGTTCCAGTTGACCCAAATGATGGTCTGATAACAGTCCACTATTGGAATGATGAGTTAGCATATGGTAAAAATGAATCAATAGCTTCTGTCAAGATGTGAAGGAAGGGAAAGTATTTTTGTTTTGTTTTTCAATAAAATAATGGTAAGTTACCCTGTTTTTTACAAATATTTTCAAAATTTAATTATAATTTTTTACTTTGTAATTTGAGCTTCTTTAACACAACTAATCCATGCACTCATGCATATATTGAAAAATTTGTACAGCCATTTCTTAAAAGAATTTTTTTTTACCAGGTTTGAAGCAAAAAGTTGGCAAAAAAACAGGTTGAACCTTTGAAGGAACATTATATTAAAGATATGAGCCATCAGAAACAACATTCCCCTATACCTTGCAATGATGCCAATGACCACAACATCCAACAAAAACCAAAAATTTAAAGATCATCCTACATTATCAGAAATAGTTTACGGTTAAGTATTCTCATTTTTTGATAATAAAAATCTTTTAGTATCATTAAGACTGCATGTTAGCTAGCCTTCAATTAATTTTAAGAACCAATTGTTCCAGTTGACCCAAATGATGGTCTGATGACAGTCCACTGTTGGAATGATGTGTTAGCTTATGGTAAAAATGAATCAATAGCTTCTGGCAAGATGTGAAGGAAGGAAAAGTATTTTTTTCTTTTTCAATAAAATAATGGTAAGTAACCCTTTTTTTACAAATAGTTTCAAAAATTAATTATAATTTTTTACTTTGTAATTTTAGCTTCTATTAACACAACTAATCCAATGACACATCATCCAACAAGTACCAGAAATTTAAAGATCATCCTTCATTTACAGAAATATTTTACGGTTAAGTATTCTCATTTTTTGATAATAAAAATCTTTTAGTATCATTAAGATTACATGTTAGCTAGCCTTCAATTAATTTTAAGAACAAATTGTTCCAGTTGACCCAAATGATGGTCTGATGACAGTCTACTGTTGGAATGATGTGTTAGCTCATGGTAAAAATGAATCAACAGCTTCTGGCAAGATGTGAAGGAAGGGAAAGTATTTTTGTTTTGTTTTTTTAATAAAATAATGGTAAGTAACCCTGTTTTTTTACAAATAGTTTTAATATTTTATTATAATTTTTTACTTTGTAATTTTAGCTTCTATTAACACTACAATTCCATGCTTTTATGCATATATTTTAAAATTTGTACAGCCATTTCTGAAAAGAAATTTTTCACTAGGTTTAAAGCAAAAAAAAACAACAAATGAATGAAAATTGACTAAAGAAAGCTGGCAACAAAAACTGGTTGAACATTTGAAGGAACAATATATTAAAAATTTGAGCCATCAAGAAGAACATTCCCCTATACCTAGCAAAGATGCCAATGACACATCATCCAACAAGTACCAGAAATTTAAAGATCATTCTGCATTAACAGAAATATTTTACGGTTAATATTCTCATTTTTTGATAATAAAAATCTTTTAGTATCATTAAGTTTGCATGTTAGCTAGCCTTTAATTAATTTTAAGAACCAATTGTTCCAGTTGACCCAAATGATGGTCTGATGACAGTCCACTTTTGGAATGATGTGTTAGCTCATGGTAAAAATGAATCAATAGCTTCTGTCAAGATGTGAAGGAAGGGAAATTATTTTTGTTTTGTTTTTCAATAAAATAATGGTAAGTAACCCTGTTTTTTACAAATATTTTTAAAATTTAATTATTTTTTACTTTGTAATTCGAGCTTCTATTAACACAACTAATCCATGCATTCATGCATATATTTTATAATTTGTACAGCCATTTCTCAAAAGAATTTTTTTACCAGGTTTGAATAAAAAAAACAACAAATGAAGGAAAATTGACTAAAGAAAGCTGGCAACAAAAACTGGTTGAACCTTTGAAGGAACAATATATTAAAGATATGAACCATCAGGAAGAACATTCCCCATTACCAAGCAAAGATGCCAATTACACATTCCAACAAGTACAAGAAATTTAAAGATCATCCTACATTAACAGAAATATTTTACGGTTAAGTATTCTCATTTCTTGATAATAAAAATCTTTTAGTATTATTAATTTTGTATGTTAGCTAGCCTTCAATTAATTTTAAGAACCAATTGTTCCAGTTGACCCAAATGATGGTCTGATAACAGTCCACTATTGGAATGATGAGTTAGCATATGGTAAAAATGAATCTATAGCTTCTGTCAAGATGTGAAGGAAGGGAAAGTATTTTTGTTTTGTTTTTCAATAAAATAATGGTAAGTTACCCTGTTTTTTACAAATATTTTCAAAATTTAATTATAATTTTTTACTTTGTAATTTGATTTTCTATTAACACAACTAATCCATGCACTCATGCATATATTTTAAAATTTGTACAGCCATTTCTTAAAAGAATTTTTTTTTACCAGTTTTGAAGCAAAAAGTTGGCAACAAAACAGGTTGAACCTTTGAAGGAACATTATATTAAAGATATGAGCCATCAGAAACAACATTCCCCTATACCTTGCAATGATGCCAATGACCTCAACCTCCAACAAATACCAAAAATTTAAAGATATTCCTTCATTATCAGAAATATTTTACGGTTAAGTATTCTCATTTCTTTATAATAAAAATCTTTTAGTATTAGTAATTTTGCATGTTAGCTAGCCTTCAATTAATTTTAAGAACCAATTGTTCCAGTTGACCCAAATGATGGTCTGATAACAGTCTACTATTGGAATGATGAGTTAGCATATGGTAATAATGAATCAATAGCTTCTGTCAAGATGTGAAGGAAGGAAAAGTATTTTTGTTTTGTTTTTCAATAAAAAAATGTTAAGTAACCCTGTTTTTTACAAATATTTTTAAAATTCAATTATATTTTTTACTTTGTAATTTGAGCTTCTATTAACACAACTAATCCATGCATTCATTCATATATTTTAAAATTTATACTGCCATTTCTCAAAAGAAATTTTTTTTACCAGTTTTGAAGCAAAAAGCTGGCAACAAAATTAGGTTGAACCTTTGAAGGAACAATATATTAAAGATATGAGCCATCAGAAACAATATTCCTATATACCTTGCAAAGATGCCAATGACCACAACATCCAACAAAAACCAAAAATTTAAAGATCATCCTACATTATCAGAAATAGTTTACGGTTAAGTATTCTCATTTCTTGATAATAAAAATCTTTTAGTATTATTACTTTTGCATGTTAGCTAGCCTTCAATTAATTTTAAGAACCAATTGTTCCAGTTGACCCAAATGATGGTCTGATGACAGTCCACTGTTGGAATGATGTGTTAGCTTATGGTAAAAATGAATCAATAGCTTCTGGCAAGATGTGAAGGAAGGAAAAGTATTTTTTTGTTTTTCAATAAAATAATGGTAAGTAACCCTGTTTTTTACAAATATTTTTAAAATTCAATTATATTTTTTACTTTGTAATTTGAGCTTCTATTAACACAACTAATCCATGCATTCATTCATATATTTTAAAATTTATACTGCCATTTCTCAAAAGAAATTTTTTTTTCCAAGTTTTGAAGCAAAAAGCTGGCAACAAAATTAGGTTGAACCTTTGAAGGAACAATATATTAAAGATATGAGCCATCAGAAACAATATTCCTATATACCTTGCAAAGATGCCAATGACCACAACATCCAAAAAAAACCAAAAATTTAAAGATCATCCTACATTATCAGAAATAGTTTACGGTTAAGTATTCTCATTTCTTGATAATAAAACCTTTTAGTATTATTACTTTTGCATGTTAGCTAGCCTTCAATTAATTTTAAGAACCAATTGTTCCAGTTGACCCAAATGATGGTCTGATGACAGTCCACTGTTGGAATGATGTGTTAGCTTATGGTAAAAATGAATCAATAGCTTCTGGCAAGATGTGAAGGAAGGAAAAGTATTTTTGTTTTTCAATAAAATAATGGTAAGTAACCCTTTTTTTACAAATAGTTTCAAAAATTAATTATAATTTTTTACTTTGTAATTTTAGCTTCTATTAACACAACTAATCCAATGACACATCATCCAACAAGTACCAGAAATTTAAAGATCATCCTACATTAACAGAAATATTTTACGTTAAGTATTCTCATTTTTTGATAATAAAAATCTTTTAGTATCATTAAGTTTGCATGTTAGCTAGCCTTCAATTAATTTTAAGAACAAATTGTTCCAGTTGACCCAAATGATGGTCTGATGACAGTCTACTGTTGGAATGATGTGTTAGCTCATGGTAAAAATGAATCAATAGCTTCTGGCAAGATGTGAAGGAAGGGAAAGTATTTTTGTTTTGTTTTTTTAATAAAATAATGGTAAGTAACCCTGTTTTTTTACAATAGTTTTAATATTTTATTTTAATTTTTTACTTTGTAATTTTAGCTTCTATTAACACTACAATTCCATGCTTTTATGCATATATTTTAAAATTTGTACAGCCATTTCTGAAAAGAAATTTTTCACTAGGTTTAAAGCAAAAAAAAACAACAAATGAATGAAAATTGACTAAAGAAAGCTGGCAACAAAAACTGGTTGAACATTTGAAGGAACAATATATTAAAGATTTGAGCCATCAGGAAGAACATTCCCCATTACCAAGCAAAGATGCCAATTACACATTCCAACAAGTACAAGAAATTTAAAGATCATCCTACATTAACAGAAATATTTTACGGTTAAGTATTCTCATTTCTTGATAATAAAAATCTTTTAGTATTATTAATTTTGTATGTTAGCTAGCCTTCAATTAATTTTAAGAACCAATTGTTCCAGTTGACCCAAATGATGGTCTGATAACAGTCCACTATTGGAATGATGAGTTAGCATATGGTAAAAATGAATCTATAGCTTCTGTCAAGATGTGAAGGAAGGGAAAGTATTTTTGTTTTGTTTTTCAATAAAATAATGGTAAGTTACCCTGTTTTTTACAAATATTTTCAAAATTTAATTATAATTTTTTACTTTGTAATTTGATTTTCTATTAACACAACTAATCCATGCACTCATGCATATATTTTAAAATTTGTACAGCCATTTCTTAAAAGAATTTTTTTTTACCAGTTTTGAAGCAAAAAGTTGGCAACAAAACAGGTTGAACCTTTGAAGGAACATTATATTAAAGATATGAGCCATCAGAAACAACATTCCCCTATACCTTGCAATGATGCCAATGACCTCAACCTCCAACAAATACCAAAAATTTAAAGATATTCCTTCATTATCAGAAATATTTTACGGTTAAGTATTCTCATTTCCTTTATAATAAAAATCTTTTAGTATTAGTAATTTTGCATGTTAGCTAGCCTTCAATTAATTTTAAGAACCAATTGTTCCAGTTGACCCAAATGATGGTCTGATAACAGTCTACTATTGGAATGATGAGTTAGCATATGGTAATAATGAATCAATAGCTTCTGTCAAGATGTGAAGGAAGGAAAAGTATTTTTGTTTTGTTTTTCAATAAAAAAATGTTAAGTAACCCTGTTTTTTACAAATATTTTTAAAATTCAATTATATTTTTTACTTTGTAATTTGAGCTTCTATTAACACAACTAATCCATGCATTCATTCATATATTTTAAAATTTATACTGCCATTTCTCAAAAGAAATTTTTTTTTACCAGTTTTGAAGCAAAAAGCTGGCAACAAAATTAGGTTGAACCTTTGAAGGAACAATATATTAAAGATATGAGCCATCAGAAACAATATTCCTATATACCTTGCAAAGATGCCAATGACCACAACATCCAACAAAAACCAAAAATTTAAAGATCATCCTACATTATCAGAAATAGTTTACGGTTAAGTATTCTCATTTCTTGATAATAAAAATCTTTTAGTATTATTACTTTTGCATGTTAGCTAGCCTTCAATTAATTTTAAGAACCAATTGTTCCAGTTGACCCAAATGATGGTCTGATGACAGTCCACTGTTGGAATGATGTGTTAGCTTATGGTAAAAATGAATCAATAGCTTCTGGCAAGATGTGAAGGAAGGAAAAGTATTTTTTTGTTTTTCAATAAAATAATGGTAAGTAACCCTGTTTTTTACAAATATTTTTGAAATTCAATTATATTTTTTACTTTGTAATTTGAGCTTCTATTAACACAACTAATCCATGCATTCATTCATATATTTTAAAATTTATACTGCCATTTCTCAAAAGAATTTTTTTTTTTTCCAAGTTTTGAAGCAAAAAGCTGGCAACAAAATTAGGTTGAACCTTTGAAGGAACAATATATTAAAGATATGAGCCATCAGAAACAATATTCCTATATACCTTGCAAAGATGCCAATGACCACAACATCCAAAAAAAACCAAAAATTTAAAGATCATCCTACATTATCAGAAATAGTTTACGGTTAAGTATTCTCATTTCTTGATAATAAAACCTTTTAGTATTATTACTTTTGCATGTTAGCTAGCCTTCAATTAATTTTAAGAACCAATTGTTCCAGTTGACCCAAATGATGGTCTGATGACAGTCCACTGTTGGAATAGATGTGTTAGCTTATGGTAAAAATGAATCAATAGCTTCTGGCAAGATGTGAAGGAAGGAAAAGTATTTTTTTGTTTTTCAATAAAATAATGGTAAGTAACCCTTTTTTTACAAATAGTTTCAAAAATTAATTATAATTTTTTACTTTGTAATTTTAGCTTCTATTAACACAACTAATCCAATGACACATCATCCAACAAGTACCAGAAATTTAAAGATCATCCTACATTAACAGAAATATTTTACGTTAAGTATTCTCATTTTTTGATAATAAAAATCTTTTAGTATCATTAAGTTTGCATGTTAGCTAGCCTTCAATTAATTTTAAGAACAAATTGTTCCAGTTGACCCAAATGATGGTCTGATGACAGTCTACTGTTGGAATGATGTGTTAGCTCATGGTAAAAATGAATCAATAGCTTCTGGCAAGATGTGAAGGAAGGGAAAGTATTTTTGTTTTGTTTTTTTAATAAAATAATGGTAAGTAACCCTGTTTTTTTACAATAGTTTTAATATTTTATTTTAATTTTTTACTTTGTAATTTTAGCTTCTATTAACACTACAATTCCATGCTTTTATGCATATATTTTAAAATTTGTACAGCCATTTCTGAAAAGAAATTTTTCACTAGGTTTAAAGCAAAAAAAAACAACAAATGAATGAAAATTGACTAAAGAAAGCTGGCAACAAAAACTGGTTGAACATTTGAAGGAACAATATATTAAAGATTTGAGCCATCAAGAAGAACTCCCCTATACCTAGCAAAGATGCCAATGACACATCATCCAACAAGTACCAGAAATTTAAAGATCATTCTACATTAACAGAAATATTTTACGGTTAATATTCTCATTTTTTGATAATAAAAATCTTTTAGTATCATTAAGTTTGCATGTTAGCTAGCCTTCAATTAATTTTAAGAACCAATTGTTCCAAGTGACCCAAATGATGGTCTGATGGCAATCCACTGTTGGAATAATGTGTTAGCTCATGGTAAAAATGAATCAATAGCTTCTGGCAAGATGTGAAGGAAGGGAAATTATTTTTGTTTTGTTTTTCAATAAAATAATGGTAAGTAACCCTGTTTTTTACAAATATTTTTAAAATTTAATTATTTTTTACTTTGTAATTTGAGCTTCTATTAACACAACTAATCCATGCATTCATGCATATATTTTATAATTTGTACAGCCATTTCTCAAAAGAATTTTTTTACCAGGTTTGAATAAAAAAAACAACAAATGAAGGAAAATTGACTAAAGAAAGCTGGCAACAAAAACTGGTTGAACCTTTGAAGGAACAATATATTAAAGATATGAACCATCAGGAAGAACATTCCCCATTACCAAGCAAAGATGCCAATTACACATTCCAACAAGTACAAGAAATTTAAAGATCATCCTACATTAACAGAAATATTTTACGGTTAAGTATTCTCATTTCTTGATAATAAAAATCTTTTAGTATTATTAATTTTGCATGTTAGCTAGCCTTCAATTAATTTTAAGAACCAATTGTTCCAGTTGACCCAAATGATGGTCTGATAACAGTCCACTATTGGAATGATGAGTTAGCATATGGTAAAAATGAATCAATAGCTTCTGTCAAGATGTGAAGGAAGGGAAAGTATTTTTGTTTTGTTTTTCAATAAAATTATGGTAAGTAACCCTGTTTTTTACAAATATTTTTAAAATTTAATTATTTTTTACTTTGTAATTCGAGCTTCTATTAACACAACTAATCCATGCACTCATGCATATATTTTATAATTTGTACAGCCATTTCTCAAAAGAATTTTTTTACCAGGTTTGAATAAAAAAAACAACAAATGAAGGAAAATTGACTAAAGAAAGCTGGCAACAAAAACTGGTTGAACCTTTGAAGGAACAATATATTAAAGATATGAACCATCAGGAAGAACATTCCCCATTACCAAGCAAAGATGCCAATTACACATTCCAACAAGTACAAGAAATTTAAAGATCATCCTACATTAACAGAAATATTTTACGGTTAAGTATTCTCATTTCTTGATAATAAAAATCTTTTAGTATTATTAATTTTGCATGTTAGCTAGCCTTCAATTAATTTTAAGAACCAATTGTTCCAGTTGACCCAAATGATGGTCTGATAACAGTCCACTATTTGAATGATGAGTTAGCATATGGTAAAAATGAATCAATAGCTTCTGTCAAGATGTGAAGGAAGGGCAAGTATTTTTGTTTTGTTTTTCAATAAAATAATGGTAAGTTACCCTGTTTTTTACAAATATTTTCAAAATTTAATTATAATTTTTTACTTTGTAATTTGATTTTCTATTAACACAACTAATCCATGCACTCATGCATATATTTTAAAATTTGTACAGCCATTTCTTAAAAGAATTTTTTTTTACCAGGTTTGAAGCAAAAAGTTGGCAACAAAACAGGTTGAACCTTTGAAGGAACATTATATTAAAGATATGAGCCATCAGAAACAACATTCCCCTATACCTTGCAATGATGCCAATGACCTCAACCTCCAACAAATACCAAAAATTTAAAGATATTCCTTCATTATCAGAAATATTTTACGGTTAAGTATTCTCATTTCTTTATAATAAAAATCTTTTAGTATTAGTAATTTTGCATGTTAGCTAGCCTTCAATTAATTTTAAGAACCAATTGTTCCAGTTGACCCAAATGATGGTCTGATAACAGTCTACTATTGGAATGATGAGTTAGCATATGGTAATAATGAATCAATAGCTTCTGTCAAGATGTGAAGGAAGGAAAAGTATTTTTGTTTTGTTTTTCAATAAAAAAATGGTAAGTAACCCTGTTTTTTACAAATATTTTTAAAATTCAATTATATTTTTTACTTTGTAATTTGAGCTTCTATTAACACAACTAATCCATGCATTCATTCATATATTTTAAAATTTATACTGCCATTTCTCAAAAGAAATTTTTTTTACCAGTTTTGAAGCAAAAAGCTGGCAACAAAATTAGGTTGAACCTTTGAAGGAACATTATATTAAAGATATGAGCCATCAGAAACAATATTCCTATATACCTTGCAAAGATGCCAATGACCACAACATCCAACAAAAACCAAAAATTTAAAGATCATCCTACATTATCAGAAATAGTTTACGGTTAAGTATTCTCATTTCTTGATAATAAAAATCTTTTAGTATTATTACTTTTGCATGTTAGCTAGCCTTCAATTAATTTTAAGAACCAATTGTTCCAGTTGACCCAAATGATGGTCTGATGACAGTCCGTTGTTGGAATGATGTGTTAGCTTATGGTAAAAATGAATCAATAGCTTCTGGCAAAATGTGAAGGAAGGAAAAGTATTTTTTTGTTTTTCAATAAAATAATGGTAAGTAACCCTGTTTTTTACAAATATTTTTAAAATTCAATTATATTTTTTACTTTGTAATTTGAGCTTCTATTAACACAACTAATCCATGCATTCATTCATATATTTTAAAATTTATACTGCCATTTCTCAAAAGAAATTTTTTTTACCAGTTTTGAAGCAAAAAGCTGGCAACAAAATTAGGTTGAACCTTTGAAGGAACAATATATTAAAGATATGAGCCATCAGAAACAATATTCCTATATACCTTGCAAAGATGCCAATGACCACAACATCCAAAAAAAACCAAAAATTTAAAGATCATCCTACATTATCAGAAATAGTTTACGGTTAAGTATTCTCATTTCTTGATAATAAAACCTTTTAGTATTATTACTTTTGCATGTTAGCTAGCCTTCAATTAATTTTAAGAACCAATTGTTCCAGTTGACCCAAATGATGGTCTGATGACAGTCCACTGTTGGAATGATGTGTTAGCTTATGGTAAAAATGAATCAATAGCTTCTGGCAAGATGTGAAGGAAGGAAAAGTATTTTTTTCTTTTTCAATAAAATAATGGTAAGTAACCCTTTTTTTACAAATAGTTTCAAAAATTAATTATAATTTTTTACTTTGTAATTTTAGCTTCTATTAACACAACTAATCCAATGACACATCATCCAACAAGTACCAGAAATTTAAAGATCATCCTTCATTTACAGAAATATTTTACGGTTAAGTATTCTCATTTTTTGATAATAAAAATCTTTTAGTATCATTAAGATTGCATGTTAGCTAGCCTTCAATTAATTTTAAGAACAAATTGTTCCAGTTGACCCAAATGATGGTCTGATGACAGTCTACTGTTGGAATGATGTGTTAGCTCATGGTAAAAATGAATCAACAGCTTCTGGCAAGATGTGAAGGAAGGGAAAGTATTTTTGTTTTGTTTTTTTAATAAAATAATGGTAAGTAACCCTGTTTTTTTACAAATAGTTTTAATATTTTATTATAATTTTTTACTTTGTAATTTTAGCTTCTATTAACACTACAATTCCATGCTTTTATGCATATATTTTAAAATTTGTACAGCCATTTCTGAAAAGAAATTTTTCACTAGGTTTAAAGCAAAAAAAAACAACAAATGAATGAAAATTGACTAAAGAAAGCTGGCAACAAAAACTGGTTGAACATTTGAAGGAACAATATATTAAAAATTTGAGCCATCAAGAAGAACATTCCCCTATACCTAGCAAAGATGCCAATGACACATCATCCAACAAGTACCAGAAATTTAAAGATCATTCTGCATTAACAGAAATATTTTACGGTTAATATTCTCATTTTTTGATAATAAAAATCTTTTAGTATCATTAAGTTTGCATGTTAGCTAGCCTTTAATTAATTTTAAGAACCAATTGTTCCAGTTGACCCAAATGATGGTCTGATGACAGTCCACTTTTGGAATGATGTGTTAGCTCATGGTAAAAATGAATCAATAGCTTCTGTCAAGATGTGAAGGAAGGGAAAGTATTTTTGTTTTGTTTTTCAATAAAATAATGGTAAGTAACCCTGTTTTTTACAAATATTTTTAAAATTTAATTATTTTTTACTTTGTAATTCGAGCTTCTATTAACACAACTAATCCATGCATTCATGCATATATTTTATAATTTGTACAGCCATTTCTCAAAAGAATTTTTTTACCAGGTTTGAATAAAAAAAACAACAAATGAAGGAAAATTGACTAAAGAAAGCTGGCAACAAAAACTGGTTGAACCTTTGAAGGAACAATATATTAAAGATATGAACCATCAGGAAGAACATTCCCCATTACCAAGCAAAGATGCCAATTACACATTCCAACAAGTACAAGAAATTTAAAGATCATCCTACATTAACAGAAATATTTTACGGTTAAGTATTCTCATTTCTTGATAATAAAAATCTTTTAGTATTATTAATTTTGCATGTTAGCTAGCCTTCAATTAATTTTAAGAACCAATTGTTCCAGTTGACCCAAATGATGGTCTGATAACAGTCCACTATTGGAATGATGAGTTAGCATATGGTAAAAATGAATCAATAGCTTCTGTCAAGATGTGAAGGAAGGGAAAGTATTTTTGTTTTGTTTTTCAATAAAATAATGGTAAGTTACCCTGTTTTTTACAAATATTTTCAAAATTTAATTATAATTTTTTACTTTGTAATTTGATCTTCTTTAACACAACTAATCCATGCACTCATGCATATATTTTAAAATTTGTACAGCCATTTCTTAAAAGAATTTTTTTTTACCAGGTTTGAAGCAAAAAGTTGGCAAAAAAACAGGTTGAACCTTTGAAGGAACATTATATTAAAGATATGAGCCATCAGAAACAACATTCCCCCAAAGCTTGCAATGATGCCAATGACCTCAACCTCCAACAAATTCCAAAAATTTAAAGATATTCCTTCATTATCAGAAATATTTTACGGTTAAGTATTCTCATTTCTTGATAATAAAAATCTTTAAGTATTAGTAATTTTGCATGTTAGCTAGCCTTCAATTAATTTTAAGAACCAATTGTTCCAGTTGACCCAAATGATGGTCTGATAACAGTCTACTATTGGAATGATGAGTTAGCATATGGTAAAAATGAATCAATAGCTTCTGTCAAGATGTGAAGGAAGGAAAAGTATTTTTGTTTTGTTTTTCAATAAAATAATGGTAAGTTACCCTGTTTTTTACAAATATTTTTAAAATTCAATTATATTTTCTACTTTGTAATTTGAGCTTCTATTAACACAACTAATCCATGCATTCATTCATATATTTTAAAATTTATACTGCCATTTCTCAAAAGAAATTTTTTTTTCCAGTTTTGAAGCAAAAAGTTGGCAACAAAATTAGGTTGAACCTTTGAAGGAACAATATATTAAAGATATGAGCCATCAGAAACAATATTCCTATATACATTGCAAAGATGCCAATGACACATCATCCAACAATACCAGAAATTTAAAGATCATCCTACATTAACAGAAATATTTTACGGTTAAGTATTCTCATTTTTTGATAATAAAAATCTTTTAGTATCATTAAGTTTGCATGTTAGCTAGCCTTCAATTAATTTTAAGAACAAATTGTTCCAGTTGACCCTAATGATGGTCTGATGACAGTCTAATGTTGGAATGATGTGTTAGCTCATGGTAAAAATGAATCAATAGCTTCTGGCAAGATGTGAAGGAAGGGAAAGTATTTTTGTTTTGTTTTTTTAATAAAATAATGGTGAGTAACCCTGTTTTTTTACAAATAGTTTTAATATTTTATTATAAATTTTTACTTTGTAATTTTAGCTTCTATTAACACTACAAATCCATGCTTTTATGCATATATTTTAAAATTTGTACAGCCATTTCTGAAAAGAAATTTTTCACTAGGTTTAAAGCAAAAAAAAACAACAAATGAATAAAAATTGACTAAAGAAAGCTGGCAACAAAAACTGGTTGAACATTTGAAGGAACAATATATTAAAGATTTGAGCCATCAAGAAGAACATTCCCCTATACCTAGCAAAGATGCCAATGACACATCATCCAACAAGTCCCAGAAATTTAAAGATAATCCTACATTAACAGAAATATTTTACGGTTAATATTCTCATTTTTTGATAATAAAAATCTTTTAGTATCATTAATTTTGCATGTTAGCTAGCCTTCAAATTATTTTAACCACCAATTGTTCAAGTTGACCCAAATGATGGTCTGATGACAGTCCACTGTTGGAATGATGTGTTAGCTCATGGTAAAAATGAATCAATAGCTTCTGATGTTGGTGTGAGATGCTTGATCCTAGACATAACTAGGTTGCCCAGAACACATTAGTCTTTGCTAAAAGGAAGGGAAAGTATTTTTTTTAATACTAACATGGTAAGTAACTCATTTTTGTTTTACAAATATTTTCAATAAATAATTTTTGTCTCCTTCTCCCACCAACCCTAGAATTTAAATTTCAACTAACAAGACTAACCATTGCATTCATGTTAAGATGTTTTAATTTGGTATAGGCATCTCTAAAAAAAAAAAAAATATTTCTTCAGCAGATTTTTAAATCCAAAAACCTTTTGGATGGGAGAGAACAACACCTGGTAACAAAACTGTGACAGCCCCTAAAAGAAACAATATACCTTTAAAGGTATTAGCCAGCCATAAGAAAAATTAACCCTACACAGATGTCAGCATTGAAACCAATGACCACAACATTCAAATGGTACAAGAAATTAAAAGAACATCCTACATAAACAGAAAAATTTGAGAGTAAAGCATTTTTGTTTTCAATTAAAAAAAAATTCACTTATATTAAGTTGGTCTGTTAGCCAGCCTTCCATTAATTGTAAGCTTGTTCTTTACCAGATGAAGACAAATGATGGTCTGTTAACAGTCTGATGTTGGTATGAGATGCATCATCCTAGACATAACTAGCCTGGCCAGAACACACAAGTCCTTGCAACAAGGAAGGGAAAGCATTTTTGTTTTTATTCTCAAAATGAACATGGTAAGTAACTCATTTTTGTTTAACAAATATTTTCAAGAAATAATTTTTGTCTCTTCCTCCCCCACCCCTAGAATTGATAATTCTACCAACAAGACTAATCATTGCATTTATGTTAAGATGTTTAAATTTGGTATAGGTATCTCTAAAAAAAAATATTTCTTCAGCAGAATTTTAAAGCCAAAAACCTTTTGGATGGGAGAAAACAACATTGTAATAAAACTGGTCATCCCTTAAAAGAATCAATTAATCATAATGAATATTAGCCAGCCAGAGGGAAAGTTAACCCTACACATATGCCAGCAATCAAGTCAATGACCACAACATTCAACTAGTACAAGAAATTCAAAGACCATCCTCTATTAACATCAATATTTTACGGTGAAGCATTTTTTTTCCTAGAATACTATTCTCCTCCCCTCCACTAGAATTAAGGTTTCAATTATAGAACTAACCCTTGCATTCATGTTAATATATTTTGTATTTGCAACTCTAATAAAAAGGAAAATTTCCTCAGCAGAATTTTCAAGTCAAATCCACCTTTTGAGTTGGAGTAAAAAAAGATAGATTATACTGAAACAGGGACAGCATGATTTTCTGAGCCCTATCCAAACAGGTAAGAAGCCCTTTCTTTGCACAAATATTTTATTATTGTAAGTTTTAAGTAACTTTTTTTTTCAGTATTATTTTTTTTTCTTCATTAACATACTTTCTTGCATTTTTGGCAGATCTTAAACACCAACCAAATCCATTTGAGTGGAATTTGGACGGGATTGAAAACAAAAGGCATTTTGGATCGATATCTGGGACAGTACCATTTGTAGAAAAAAATTTTGCAAGCTGGCAAGAGGTTAAAACAAACTGATGTCAACGAGTCTTGAAAAATCAAATGTCATCTTAAATTTAAGAGTGTTTTGTTTGCTCACAAATTATATCTTGATCACATATGTTAATTATTCATCATCCATTTCCCCAAATTGATGCCAATAAAGGGTTGCCACTCTGGTAAATGAGTCTTATTTGTTTTATATTTTAGTTAAATTACTTGTAGATTACTGTTTTTTTTCTTATTGTTCAAACTTCCTTTATCAACATCAATAACTTACTGAATGTTAAAAAAACATGTTTAAAAATTCTCAGATATTCAGCTCTTAATATTTGGTTAAACAAAAACTGAAAATCTATATTATCGATCACTTATGAATAGAAAAAAAAACATTTAAACAAGCTATTTTTACACATTTATAACTATGAAATTCTCCATGTATATATGTATGTATGTATGTCTTTTTGTCTGTTCATGTTATGCACGATGACATTATTTTTCTGTAATAGAACTTAGAACTAAAAATAAGCCAATATCATGAATGAATGTATAGGTCGTATTTATCAAGAGATCTCTGAATAAAACAATAAATGATCAAATGACAAACTAATTGATAAACAGACTAAGAGTATTGAATTTGATACACTAGATTGTGGCTGAAAACAACTACACACTGACCACACAAAACACCACAATTCAGTCAGCCCCAATATTTTAACAGAAACAATATCAGCAAATAGCACTCTTCAAAATTTTATTTTTATAAAGTTACATGAAAAAAACACCATTTTTTTTATCCTAACAAGCACCACCTCTCTAATAGTGTTGGGTAAAAGCATAAGAAGTATTTTAAGTGTGATATGGCAATCCATCAAGCTGGGCAGTAATTTTATAAAACTACAGAAACTGTTTTATTGTTTGTTTAGAAGTAGGCCTACATGTTTTGAGCCTTCGATTATAAACATTTTTTTTTCTCTTACATTTATAAAAAATATATTTTTTAAACCAAGTGAATTTTTATTAAAAAAATTGTAATGAAACTTTTATTTCTGAAACTTTGATCCATTATCAAAATAATTTTCTTGTTGAGAAAAAAAAGCTATCAGTAATTTAGATTTATGTAAAATTGGCAACATAAATATTTTACAATAAACATAAAAGAGCATATAAATTTTTGAACATCTAACCATTAGCCATGTAAATGGATATAGTATCCAATAAAGGCGCTCACTGTATGAGCTGATATGAAAAGAGCTGAGAAATAGTAGCCGAACACTAACAAGAGACTGAGCAACAGTTCAATCAGCATATGTGCTGATTAGTTGATACTAGCCTACTGAATCACTCACACACTATTGAATAATGTGTCTCATAGTCTCTGCTGAGCTTTAATTGGTTCTGTTTCTTGCAGCAGAACATCTGTAACTCTGAGAAAAAAAAACTAAAAAACAAAACAAATGGAATGAAATATATAATTTTTATTTCTAAATTTCAGTTAAACATAAATGTCTCAATTCATAAAATACTTGTTTCTTTCTTCTTTTGTTTTAAAATAAATATTTAATCAATAATATTATCAAAAATACTAAAAATACCCATCTTAAGAAATTACCTGCTCATCCTTTCAGTGGAGTAGCGATAGCTTAACTCGCGCCTGGGGGGCGCATTACCTTTTCAGCGCCCCCCCCCCCATTTTAAAACCATATAATATAATATATGTAAAATATACCATTTGGCGCCCCTATGTAAGTAGCGCCCGTGGCATGATGTCCCCCTTGCACACCTCTCGCTACGCCACTGCATTTTATGTATACCAATCATTGATTTTATTATTATTATTACATTTAATCACATTTAAGTAGGTACAAATTCTATGTTTGCAGGACTGCTTTTAAATAAATACTATAAACATTACTTTAGAATATGTTTACTGGTTGCTAATGTCTTGTGATAACTGTTCCATAATGTGTGAAGTACCTGGCTTGTAAGGATGAGATGTAATCTCTTAAATCCTATAAACCACTAATGGGACGGTTTTTAATGGTGCCCTTCTTTCATACCTACCTTAGCCGGTAGTGACCTGAAATATCCATAGGTCGTTACCGGATATCGAACACGGGACCTTCATGATGACAGTCGAACGGTTTTCGGCATGACCATTAATCCAACATAAATATAAGTGTAGATTTGGTTATATACGAGAGGGTGTGAAAACATAACGTATATTATTTGATTCTATGTTTATTTAGATTGACCAGTCCGTTTTCTTTTCTTTTTTTTTATTTGGGGTACAATGTTTTTTTTTTAATATAGGCCTATTCGACTGTCGACCGGAGGGTCCCGGGTTCGAATCTCAGTGAGAACCTTGGGATTTTTTCAGGTCATGGTGATAGTCCCCAAGTCCACCCAGCTTTAAATGGGTACCTGACTTTAAGTTGGGGGAGTAAAGGCGGCTGGGCGTTGTGCTAACCACACAATCCCTTTATATGCCGAGGTTATAGAAACAGATGAATTCTACACTTCATCTGCCCCGATAACCCATTAGGGTTAAGGGAACTTTATTTTACTTTACTTACTTATTCATTTTAATAAGATTTTCTCATCGAGAAATTGATTAGATTGACTAATACTTATAATTGTTGCCATAGAAATTTCTAAATTTAGAAATTTAACTATATTGGTTCATTATTTTCGATTGGAAAAACGACCTAGGCCTATACAATTAGAAAAAAAAACGTTTTACTTGAATTAGATTTTCTGGCTCATTAAATTTGTATGCATCGATATCTGTATACTTTATTATTGATCGTTAACTCTAAAATCACAGACGTATATTGGCACACTAGGCGACTGCTTTGAGAACTTACTGCAAAAGGGCCCATGTAATTGTCATTTCCGCATTTAAGGGCTCTATTTATATTATAACAGTTCTGATAATGAAAAACGAATGATTTCGTTATCTTCATTCCAAGTACAGATTGTTATACATTTGAAGTCAATGTCCTTAAGTCATTGTCTTGATGACATCGTGGTCAAATGTGCTGAATATACATATTGTGCGACATGTTCGATGACTTCATTTTAAGTCAAAACATAGTTAAATGAGTTATTCATTGCGATATCTAATCGATTTCCTTACGTAATATTTATTCTAAAACAAATTATTCAGATGTGAGTTGTTAAGTTTTTTGATAGATTTGGCACACACACACACACACACACACACACACAATTGAATATTTATACAAAAGATAAGCTAAGACAAGAGATTGTCGTATCTTGATGCTTTTCAAGCATAATAACACTACTAGATCGTTATGAACGCTGCACGGGCAGGATAGCGACTGTCAAAACAGCGACTGTCAAAACTGCAACCTCAAATGAGCGACGTAATCAGAATGGCGACTGTCATAACAACGACTGTCAAAATAGTGACTTTTCTGTCAACTTCAGATTCAGATACACTCACTACTCACTGGTAGGAGACAGTAAAGGGCTTACAGACTGAAGACTATTCCCTTCGATGTTGTGATATAAAAGATGTCTAGCTATTAAGATTAGAACAAGTAATGTGGGTAGAAAACAACATAAATGTAAAACATCAAACACTCTAGAAGTAGACCGCGGGCGACGTCGGACACTCTAATAGAATCTTTTGAATAAATGAAAAAAAATGTTATATTCTATAACATGAAATGAACTCATTGACATATACAATTTATAAAACATGTCATAGGGACTTTATTGTGGGGGCTGAATTTTTGTTCTACTGTCCCTGTCACCTGGGTGTAAAATACAACTAGGTGTAACACACAACTAGGTGTAACCAGACACGCTGATAGGGGGGCCAGAAGTCGTTGCCATGGAGCCCGCATCTGTAAGAGGGCCCGGCCGCCCCGACCATGTCAATTTTTTCACGACTTATTGTTTATTAAGGGGCCCGCAATGATGTCCTGCCCTGGGGCCCTTGTTGGCTCTCGGCGCCCGCCCCTGGGTGTAACACACAACTGGGTGTAACACACTACTGGGTGTAACACACTACTGGGTGTAACACAATACTGGGTGTAACACACAACTGGGTGTAACACACAACTGGGTGTAACACACTACTGGGTGTAACACACTACTGGGTTTAACACACTACTGGGTGTAACACACAACTGGGTGTAACACACAATTAGGTGTGTTTGTGTGTTTTCAGCTGTTGCCAGTTGTCTGATGAATTAGTCGATGTTATGACAATCGCTCTTTTGATACATTCGCTATTTTGAGGTCGCTGTTGTGACAGTCGCTGTTTTGACAGTCGCTATTATGCCTCCGAGCCGTTATGAACATAACAAATACTGTAATACATGATATATACAATGAAATAGTCCCCAGGCTGTACTGGAACAAGCCCCATGGCACCACTACATGAATGCGACTCCCATTTCACTTACAAAATGTCTTCACTGATCTCCCTTGAATTTACCGTCTTTACTCGTCAAACGGCCCTGGGAGACAACACTCTTGACTCAGAGGACAATCGCCCACGTACCCTCCTCACAGTCATGTTATCCTT
The DNA here is from genome assembly GCA_021962125.1 of Bulinus truncatus. NCBI lineage: Eukaryota > Metazoa > Mollusca > Gastropoda > Planorbidae > Bulinus > Bulinus truncatus. The sequence goes on from JAGDYQ010000109.1 coordinate 3,376,536, forward strand.
GACCAATCATGAACTCACTCTACACTGTCTGACCCGTCATCAAAGCATGCTTGATCTTACCAGAACCAAAGGTCACACCAACCTGCACATTAAAATTCAGCAAAAAGGGAATATAACAAATAGCTAGACAAGGGATGATCACTAGGGGAAAGACAGCGATATGCTTTGAATTAAAATTAATTCAAATTAAAGTAATGTCTACGTTTCATCGGTTTAGGTCAGCCAGATTTTTGTTGAATGTCATTCTCATGCCAACTGTAATTAACATTGACTTTTAAGTAAAAGTAAACAACAACAATATCTCCATCAAATCATGTCCTACCACTACAAAATCGAGAGTTGATGTTTTACTTTTTTTTATTGTTTCTGTTAAATACAGACAAACTTATAAACAGCAGTTATATAACTATAGCTACAATGAATGATCAGAAAGAACCCGGAGCACTGCATGAGAAACATTCAGCTAACATGTCCTCTGGTGGTAACTGACGACAACGTATTTTTTAAAGCTTTCTTCAAATACACTTCAAGTACCTCGCTGCATTGAGTCGGATATATCCACAGCTCCCAACATGATAGGTCGAACCTTATTTGGATATTTGCGTTGGCTTCTGTGGCATATGCACTAGTGTACCACTAATATAGGTAAGTTGATAAAGGATGGTACCCCGCATATAGGTCACTGGATAGAGGATCTATGTTTCAAGCTTTGAAATGTTGGTGTCTTGAAAAAAAAACCTTTCAAAGCTTGAAACATAGATCCTGTATCCAGTGACCTGTATGATTGGTACCATCATTTATATATCTTACATTAGCGTACAATGAAATTGTTTAATGAAGAAATATACTATACCGTCTATACAACAAATATTTTAATATTTCAGTAAGCACTTAACTTTTCTTAAACCAATGAAATTAAAGAAATATTAAAGGCAAGATTCCGAAGTGTCCACGACAGCCAATTCGTCAATCCTTCTTTGTACTGAATTATTGCTCAGTGGAAATCTTTTTTTTAAATGTTGAACGTAGTTCGTGTTAAACTGTGCGTATTACTGCACTTACAGCTGGTAAAAAAAGTTCTTCGGGTTTCCGAACTTTGTAATCAATAAAGAAATGATATAAGAAGCAGCAAGCAATCCAACATCATCTCGCTTGGATATTGTCCACATGAGTTGTTCAAGTGACGGTGTTCTCAAACATATACAGGTTATTAGTTAAAACAACACTCTATTTTGCGTACAACTGACCTAGTTGAGCCTGGCGTTCTACTCTATGTGCGTCGCTCCCAAGTATCTTTTGTCTGACACTGGCGGCTTGGTCGGCTCGTCTATGCTCTGGACTCGCGTCTCTACTATGCACTGCTGTATCTGACATTCCTCGATCTCCGTGTCTTCTCTGAATCAAAGCGTGGTTCCTTTTATATACTGACCATGTCAGCTTATGGGCAATGTCCCTCCAAAGGTCATTGCGTGGATGTTTGAAGTACCCAAGGTACAGAGTATCCATACCCATGGTACAGTGTACCCAATGCTGCTTCTCTTCACCCACCGCTCCAAAATCAAACATAGGTATCCAAGGTGTATCTATGAAGACTTAATCCCTTTGATAGTGTCGTATCCCACTTGTGCTCTAATTAAATCAGACGACACAACTCCTTGTATTGTAAAAGAATTAACTGAACTTTTTAATGCGTGATATTTACAGATGAGAATATGATAACACAATATAAACACTAGAGAAGATGAATCAGTAAATCACATGTATAAATCTATAATTCAACACACACGATAAATACTAAGATCAATATTAGATGAGAGATGTGGCAATAAATCACAAGTAACTGCTATCACTATAAACCAGTACACGAGTCTATAACTATTATAACTCTCGACTGCACTGTCCACTAAGTCCACGTGTTATATCTAGTATCCCCTTCATGGGCCTCTAGTCTCTCTCTCTCTTGTGTGTGTATCTCCGTCTCCTCCCCCGTGGTGGTAACTTCCCTATTTATAGAATATATATTGCATCATGGATTGCGTCACTAATGATTGCATCAAATCTATTTTTAGATTTCCCACTTTACTGGGGTGATTGCATCATGCATGCCTGACCCTGCAAGCACTTACAGGGGATAGGACACCCCCAATATCCCCAATGGCAATAGCAACAATTTAAAATAAAATCATCTAATATTTCTTTCTTGCCATTGTTTATAGCATTACATGCTTATGATATATCATTATTAATTATTCTATTATTTCTCAATCTTTTCAATAAAACAAAATGTAATACATGTCAATCTTCAAAAAATATAAATGCAATTACATCTCTATACATATGTCAATAATAAACGAATGTGTAACAAACTTTGAAAAGAAGGAAAAAAAAAATATGTATATGGTTCTCCTTGAGTAGATGTGTAGTCCATCATCTCATCAACATCAGGACGACGATAGATATGTGTAACATGTTTCTTACTACACTGTATTGCTTCAATGATGTCAGATCAAAGTTTAAGCACAAAAAAAAATCAATAATTGTCTTTTCACATAATAGTCTCTACACTAAATAGTCTCTACACAAAATAGTCTCTATAATAATAAATGTCCATGGCAAAATTGTTTTCACAGTGTTCACGTTTAACATTGTCAGGATGACAATATGAGCAACGACTGCTCACAGTAACGATGAATTGTTCCATTAGCTGGGACGAAAAATTGAGCAAAGACTGCTCACAATAACGATGAATTGTTCCATTAACTGCGACGAAAAATTGAGCAAAGTGTGCTCAACGATAACTTGCGTTGATTAAAACAGTCTTGTGACATCAGCTCAAACAACAATAACTTAATCAACGTACCTTTGTGTGTAACAAAATCGTTGACATCTCAATGACGATGACGACAGCATAAAATCTCCATTTAAGTAGTAATACACATTCATTAATTGTCTGTAGATGTCCCAATTATCATTCTAGACAACAGATCTGGTATATGATTGTTTATACCCTTTATGTATTTAATCTGAAATTTGTAGTCAGTTAGTAACAAATGCCATCGCATGATTCTTGCATTATTTATTACTTTTTGAGACGTTAATGGTTTATGATCCACAAGTATGGTAAATTGATTACCTAGTAAATATTTCTGTAGTTTTTGTACTGACCAGACTATGACCAACGCCTCTAATTCAATAACAGAATAGTTTTTCTCTGCACAACTCAGTTTTCTACTGATAAATTTCACAGGTCTGTTCTGTCCATCAATTTCAATCATTATACAAGCACCCAATCCTTTCCTTGAAGCATCTGTGGCAAGTATTATTGGTCTGTTTAAATCAAAAGGTACCAGTATCTGGTCACCTTTGAATTTGTCTATAATATCATTAAGTGCCTTCTGACACTGTTCTGACCAAATAATTTTGTTATCAAGGGTTCCAGTAGCTGAGAAAAGTTGTGAAAAAATCCTCGGTAAAAATTACAGAGTCCTAAGATGGCTCTCACTTCTTTCTTTGTGGTAGGTACTTTGATGTTTAAGACCTTTTCTTTTATCTCTTCTTGCATGCTGCAACCACCTCGTCCTATTTTAAAACCCAAAAAATTTATTTCTTGTTGACCTATTTTGCATTTCTCTGGTGCTACAGTTAATCCATTCTCTCGCAACCTGCCAAACACCGTCTCTAGTACAGTTAAATGATCTTCCCAGTTTTCAGTGAAAATACATATATCGTCCACGTAGTGAAACTTATTCTTCACACCTCTGAATATCTGCCTCATCATTTTACTAAATGTAGCCGTGCTATTAACAAGGCCAAAGGGCATTCTTGTCCATTGATAGAGGCCATCTTTTGTTTGAAATGCAGTATACTGCTTCGAATTCTGTTCTAGTGGAATCTGCCAAAACCCTCTCGTCATGTCGAGGTGAGTAAATATCTTTCCTTTTGCAATTTCATTGATTAAATCTTCCGCTATGGGTAGTGGTTCTCTATCGATTAGAGTCAGTTGATTGATCTTACGATAATCACAACAAATTCTCAGTTCTCCGTTTTTCTTTTTCACAATAACGATAGGTGAAGCATAGCTAGAGTATGATCGCTCAATCAGTCCTTTATTTAACATGGCTTGCAACTCTTGTTCTACTTGATCTTGATATTTCAGGGGTATATTGTATGGTTTCACTTTGATTGGTTTGGTATCTGTTAACTTTATAGTATGCTCTATGCACGTTGTACTTCCAGGTTCCTTGTCTATAATATCTTTATATTTCATTAATAAATTGTTTACTCGAGTTCTGACAACTTGTGGTACATTATGAGGCAAAATGATACTTATTTTCTTTGATTGTTGTCTCATATCTAACACTGGTATATCTTTTAATTCTTCGTCTTCTTGACTAAGCACATAACTTTTCTTCCTCATGTTTTGAATGTATCTGAAGTACCTGTTCTGCCAAATGCTCAGGTAAGCTGTCCAGTTTTCTAAGGCGATTTATATGGAATGTTCTGTGATTACCTTTGATGTTCACTATAAAATCAACGTCATTAATCTTGTCTATTATCTCATAGGGACCTTGCCACTCCTGCTTAAAACCTTTTTTTGTAGGTAGCAATACTAGCACCTCATCACCTGTTTGCAAGCATCTCAAATGTCTGTGAATGTTGATTGGCAATCTATCTTGTTCATGTCTGTCCTTCAAATTTTCTGTGGCAATTCGATTTGCATAAACAATTTTTTCTCTTGTTTGTGTAACTAAGTCATAAGGTGTCAACTTTTGTCTGTTTGGCATAATGTTTTCAACAAATAAACTAAAAGGTCCTCTAGCGTTAGCACCAAATACAAGTTCAAAAGGGCTGTATCCTGTTGCTGCATGAGGTATTTCTCTATATGCAAACAACACCATTGGGAGAAACAAATCCCAATCTGCTTTTTTATCCTGTACAACTTTCTTGAGCATAACTTTCAGCGTTTGATTTGCACGTTCTACAGAACCATTGGATTGTGAATGGTATCTTGCTGAAAATGTTTGAGTAATATCCAAAAGATTTGTAAATGCTGCCGTTATTTGTGACCGAAACTGAGTTCCGTTGTCTGAATGTACAACTTCAGGAAAGCCAAATCTAGTGAACACAGACATCATGGCACTACACACACTCTCAGCAGTAATTTGTGTGAGTGGAATCGCTTCTAACCAACGTGTAGCCATGCAGATTATGGTTAATACATAGCGATGTTTTCTTGAAGACATTATAGGCATAGATCCGATGATATCGACTGCAATTCTTTGAAAAGGTTTCTGAGAAATGTCCATGGGTTGAATTGGAGCCAGATGTTTAGGACCAATGTGATTATGTGTTTTGCATTCTTGACAAGCATCAATATAACTATGTATATCTTTTTTGTATCCTGGCCAAAGCAATGTTTTGCAATCCTTTGCAATGTCTTTGTTTTTCCCATGTGTCCTGCCAGTGGGTTTGAGTGAGCACTTTGCAGCAATAGTAGCCTCATTGTTTTTGGAATAACCAATTGTGTGATGTTTTCATTTTTCGATTGTACTTTTCTTACTAGTACACCAGCCATCAATTCATATTGCGTATCATATGTGTTGCTATTCTTTAAATTCTCAACAATGTGCCTCAACTGTACATCATTTTTTTGTTCTTTAACAAAATGTTTCTTGTCTATGTTCATCAGCACCAATTTATTTGTATCTTTGATAATTTGTTCTGCATTTGTACTACTTTCCTGCATCATATCTTTCTGTTTGGTTTGTTGTCTAGTCATCACAGCTAAAAATTGTTCTTTGTGATCTTCTAAATGTTCCATTTTATTGCAAAGCTTGTGAATAAGATTTGCCTTCATATTATTATAACAGTCTGAGTACTTAGTAGCTATTGCATTTGCTTTCTTGTGTACTGTTATTTTATTTTTAAGAAGCATAATCTTCTCTTCTTCCGTGGTTAATCTGTCTATATTGTCTTCCATGCGTTGTATGAAGCAACATATTTCTTCTGTTCCATTCCATTTTTGTTCTAATAACAATCTTTGTTGTTTATCATGTATACAGTTGTCATTAATGAAAGTTCTCTTTTTATCGATGCAGACACAACAAATTTCTATATCTTCATTTCTTTTTCTTTGTATCCAGTTAGTTACAAGAGTTTCTGTGTTATCTTTCGATACTCCTGGCACATTACCAATAATCAAATCACATACAGGATTATCTAGTATAATAGCTTCACATATACCAGCCAACCATGGTGAGTCTATTTTAATGGTTGCTACGTCACACGACTTTATAGTACCATCTCCTAGCTTGATGTGTGTTTTCTTTAACATGTACTGATCTTTGTTAACCAGACTTCTTTTAACAACTACAGTAGTACAACCTGAATCTCTAAGACATTTTATTTGTTGACCATTGACGATAGCAGGATGAAATATTATTTGACCTTTTGTATTTATAATATTTGCACAGTATTGTTCTGTTTCACCATTATCTTGAACTTTCTGTTTTGGATATTTTCTATCAGCATACTTTTGCGTAGAATTAAGTTCTGGTCTGTTTCTGTTTTGACGTAAGTAAAGTTTTTCACCGTCATCTTGAACTTTCTGGTTTTGATACCTTCTATTAGCATACTTTTCAGTAGAATAATGTTCTGATCTGTTTCTATTTTGACGTAAGTCAAGTTTTTCTGGTCTATGTTGTTCTAGTTCTTTCTTTCTCAAGTAGCAGAACTTCAAAATGTGACCTTTTCTCTTACAATAGTGACAAATTCTTTTTTCAAAATAAACATTATTATCTTTAGATTGACTCATGTATCTTGGTTTGTACATATCATTCTTTAATTTGTATGTTTCATTCCGTGGTTTGAATTTATCGATAGATGCACAAATGTCTGATATACTTATTTCATCATTGGGATAGCAATCTTTATAGTCACTTAGAACTTTTATTAGGTCTTTGACAGTTTTTACATTCCTTTGTTTAATGAAGGAAAACACTTCTCTAGTGCACATGTTAAGAACTTTGTCGACTACCATCATTTCTAAAATCTCAGTTGGTTTATTTATGTCAACTTCTGCCATCATAAGCCATGATTTTAAATCACTCATAACTAAATCAATGAATTGTTGAGGTTGTTCTTTATTTGACATTTTTAGTTCATGAAATCGGTGACGATAATGTTCTTCTGTTTTATTAAAATATTTCAGAAGTTTCATCTTTATATCTTCATAAGTCAGCTCAGCATAGTTTTGTATTGTCATGATTGCTTTTCTTGCATCATCTTTTACAAGCTTGAAAAGTTCTGACTTCCAGTCACTGATTGGAATTTTTTGTAGCTGACATTGTTGTTCAAAGAATTGTAAACATGTGTCAATATCTTCAGTTTTACCATTAAAAGGTTGCATTTTTAATTGAGTCGAGTAATTTCCTTTTGGTTTTTCTATAACAGTTGTTTTATTTGCAGCTATTCTTGCTAGTTCTAGTTCATGATTTCTTTTTCTTTCTAATTCTTCATAGTTTCTTTTTCTTTCTAATTCTTCATAGTTTCTTTTTCTTTCTTTATCAATTCTTTTTAATTCTCTTTCTTTTATTCTCTCATCTCTTTCTCTTTCCTCATTTTCTTTTTCGTCTATATATTCCAACAATTCTTTACCTTTGAGACCTAATTCTTCTCCTCTAATTTTGTATTGTCTCCATTTTTCTTCTTCTGGGGTACTAGCCATTGTTGTGTTCAGACGTATAAACAAATGAAAACGTTGGAATGTCACGTGGTAATATAACTAATCCAACATATGTCGAGAAATATTTCAAGAATAAAATGTTATTCTTACCGTTAAGTTTCAGAAAATTCTTCCTTTGTAGCGTATGTTCAATGAAGGAATACACAAATAACGAAGTCTTTTAACACTGCAGAGACGTACAACTGGATTTACTTTCGCTTTTCGCTGCCACCAGATAAATACCATAAGACCATGTGGCAATATCAATCACAACTGTTCCATCGTTGTATAATTCTATATACACTACACACAGATAAAATACTAAAAATTAATATTCGAGGAGAGTATGTGCAATAAATCACAACGTATATACTATCACTATATAACCAGTACACGAGTCTATAACTATTATAACTCTCGACTGCACTGTCCACTAAGTCCACGTGTTATATATAGTATCCCCTTCATGGGCCTCTAGTCTCTCTCTCTCTTGTGTGTGTATCTCCGTCTCCTCCCCCGTGGTGGTAACTTCCCTATTTATAGAATATATATTGCATCATGGATTGCGTCACTAATGATTGCATCAAATCTATTTTTAGATTTCCCACTTTACTGGGGTGATTGCATCATGCATGCCTGACCCTGCAAGCACTTACAGGGGATAGGACAGATAGTATATTAACCTTTTATATCGTCAAAATATTTATTGACATATATTTTTAATTTTCTCCGTGCTACACCTGATAACTTACCTCTCAAAGCTGCTGCCAATGTAATAAAATAAGTTTATCTTGGAAGTTTTTCTTGATTTTTAAATGCTGAAGTAATGTCTAGACTGAAAATATAAAACAAGTGGTGTCAATGAAACATATATTCATTTTGTGTAAATGGTTGAAATAAGAATGACTTCTTAATAGCAACTGAAATATACCATCACAGTAAAATGTATTCAATAATAACAACATATTGCTATAACTGATTAATACATTGAAACTGATACTAAAAATGAATGCTTACAGTTTTATATAGTTCTTAATACTTGATATTTATTGTTTAAAAGATCATTAATATTGCCATAAGCTCCCAGAAATTGCCATAATCTTCTTCGTATTGCCTTAAGCTCCTGCATATTCTCAAAAGCTCCCGGATATTGCAATAAGCTCCCAGATATTCCCATAAGCTCCTACATATTCCCATAAGCTCCCAGATATTCCCATAAGCTCCTTCATATTCCCATAAGCTCCCAGATATTCCCAAAAGCTCCTACATCTTCCCATAAGCTCCTAATATTCTCAAAAGCTCCTACATATTCCCAAAAGCTCCCAGATATTTCCATAAGCGCCTTAGTTCCCGCATATTCCCATAAATTCTCATATATTCCCATACTCTCTCTCTCTCTCTCTCTCTCTCACTCACTCTCTCTTTCTCTGTCTCTTTTCTTATCTCTCTTTTTCGTTAATTAACATATAGTTGAATCTAGTTATGCATGGCAGATGATCATTGCATAGCAGAAAATTGAAACGAAGCTTATAGTTTGATTCAAGTATGAAAAATAGTAGTATAATTTACTGATGCGTAAAATTTTGAACTTACGTGGTTGAAAATAAACACAAAGCCTATAGTCCCTTTCGCCAAATATTAAACAGGGTTAAAACATGTGGCGCATAGTAAGATAAGCTCCCAGATATTGCCAAAAGTTCCAATATATTCCCATAAGCTCCCATATAATGCCATAAGCTCCCAGATATTCCATAAGCTCCTGATATTCCCATAGGCTCCTACATATTCCCATAAGCTCCTACATATTCCGATAAGATCCAAGATATTGCCATAAGCTCCCAGATATTGCCATTAGCTCCCAGATATTGCAATAAGCTCCCAGATATTCCCATAAGCTCCTACATATTCCTACATATTCCCATTAGCTCCCAGATATTCTCATAAGCTCCTACATATTCTCATAAGCTCCCAGATATTTCCATAAGCTCCTAGATATTCCCATAAGTTCCAGCATATTCCCATAAATTCTCATATATTCCCATACTCTCTCTCTCTCTCTCTCTCTCTCTCTCTCACTCACTCTCTCTCTTTCTCTGTCTCTTTTCTTATCTCTCTTTTTCGATAATGTATCTATTTTCAACTACGTTAGTTCAAAATTTTACGCATCAGTAAATTCTACTATAATTTTTCAATACTTGAAACGGACTATAAGCTTCGTTTCAATTTTCTACTATACAATGATCAACTGCCATGAATAACTAGATTCAACTCTATGTTAATTATCGAAAAAGAGAGATAAGGAAAGAGACAGAGAAAGAAAGAGAGAGAGAGAGAGAGAGAGAGAACGAGAGAGAGAATGGGAATATATGAAAACTTATGGGATAATCCGGAAATTAATGGGAATATCTAGGAGCTTAAGGCAATATTTGGGAGCTTATAGAAATATGTAGGAGCTTATGAGAATATTAGGAGCTTATGTGAATATGTAGGAGCAGATGGGAATATCTGGGAGCTTATGGAATACGAAGGAGCTCATGGGAATATGTAGGAGCTTATGGGAATACCTGGGAGTTTATTGCAATATCTGGGAGCTTATGAGAATATGAAGAAACTTATGGGAATATGAAAAAGCTTATGGGAATATCTGGGAGCTTATGGGAATATCTGGGAGCTCATGGCAATATCTGGGAGCTTATGGCAATATCTTGGAGCTTATCTGAGTATGTGGGAGGTTATGGGAATATTAGGAGCTTATGGGAATATTAGGAGCTTATGGAATATGTAGGAGCTTATGGAAATATCTGGGAGCTTATGGCATTATCTGGGAGTTAATGGATTTATGCAGGAATTATTGGCAATATCTGGGAGCTTATCGCAATATGTAGAAGCTTATGGAATATGTAAGAGCTTGTGGAACATATAGGAGCTTATGGGAATATCTGGGTGCTTATGGCATTTTCTGTGATCTTATGGAAATATGTAGGAACTACTCGCAATATCTGGGAGCTATCTAAATATTTGCCAAATGTTTTTAACCTTGTTTAATATTTGGCAAATAGCACTACAGGCTTTGTGTTTATTTTCAACCACGTTAGTTCAAAATTTTACGCATCAGAAAATTCTACTACTATTTTTAAATACTTGAAACGGACTATAAGCTTCGTTTCACTTTTCCGCTATACAATGATCAACTGCCATGCATAACTAGATTCAACTCTATGTTAATTATCGAAAAAGAGAGATAAGGAAAAAGAGACAGTGAAAAAGAGAGAGAAAGGGAATATATAAGAACATATGGGAATATGCTGGAACTTATGGGAATATCTAGGAGCTTATGGAAATATCTGGAGCTTATGAGAATATGTAGGAGCTTATGAGAATATCTGGGAGCTAATGGGAATATGTAGGAATATGTAGGAGCTTATGGGAATATCTGGGAGCTTATTGCAATATCTGGGTGCTAATGGCAATATCTGGGAGCTTATGGCAATATCTTGGATCTTATCGGAATATGTAGGAGCTTATGGGAATATCTGGGAGCTTATGGCATTATCTGGGAGCTTATGGGAATATGTTGGAACTATTGTCAATTTCTGGGAGCTTATCTGAATATGTGCCAAATTTTTTTTAACCCTGTCTAATATTTTGCGAATGGGACTACAGGCTTTGTGTTTATTTTCAACCACGTAAGTTCAAAATTTTACGCATCAGTAAATTCAACTACTATTTTTCAATACTTGAAACGGACTATAAGCATCGTTTTAATTTTCAGCTATACAATGATCAACTGCCAATCATAAATAGATTCAACTCTATGTTAATTATCGAAAAAGAGAGATAATGAAAGAGACAGAGAAAGAGAGATAGAGAGAGAGAGAGAGAGAAAGAGAGAGAGAATGGGAATATATGAGAACTTATGGGAATATGCGGGAACTTATGGGAATACTAGGAGCTTATGGCAATATCTGGGAGCTTATACGAATATGTAGGAGCTTATGAGAATATTAGGAGCTCATGGAATAAGTAGGAGCTTATGGAATATATGGGAGCTTATGGGAATATGAAGGAGCTTATGCGAATATGTAGGAGCCTATGGGAATACCTAGGAGCTTATGGCATTATCTGGGAGTTAATGGATTTATGTAGGAATTATTGGCAATATCTGGGAGCTTATCTGAATATGTGCCAAATGTTTTTAACCCTGTTTAATATTTTGAGAATGGGACTATCGGCTCTTTTTTTATTTTCAACCTCGTAAGTTCAAAATTTTACGCATCAGTAAATTTTACTACTATTTTTTAATACTTGAAACGGACTATAAGCATCGTTTCAATTTTCTGCTATACAATGATCAACTGCCATATATAATTAGATTTAACTCTATGTTAATTATCGAAAAAGAGAGATAAGGAAAGAGACAGAGAGAGAGAGAGAGAGAGAGAGAGAGAGAGTGAGAGAGAATGTGAATATATGAGAACGTATGGGAATATGCGGGAACCTATGGGAATATCTAGGAGCTTATGGCCTTATCTGGGAGCTTATGGGAATATGTAGTAGCTTATGAGAATATTAGGAGCTTATGGGATTATGTAGGAGCTTATGGGAATATCTGGGAGCTAATGGGAATATGAAGGAGCTTATGGGAATATGTAGGAGCTTATGGGAATATAAAGAAGCTTATGGGAATATTTGAGAGCTTATGGCAATACCTGGGAGCATATGGCAATATCTTGGAGCTTATCGGAATATGTAGGAGCTTATGGGAATATGTAGGAGCCTATGGGAATATTAGGAGCTTATGGAATATGTAGGAGCTTATGTGAATATCTGGGAGCTGATCTGAATATGTGCCAAATGTTTTTAACCCTGTTTAATGTTTGGCGAATGGGACTATAGGCTTTGTGTTTATTTTCAACCACGTAAGTTCAAAATTTTACGCATCAGTAAATTATACTACTATTTTTCAATTCTTGAAACGGACTATAAGCATCGTTTCAATTTTCTGCTATACAATGATCAACTGCCATGCATAACTAGATTCAACTGTATGTTAATTATATAAAAAGAGAGATAAGGAAAGAGACAGAGAACAAGAGAGAGAGAGAGAGAGAGAGAGAGAGAGAGAGAGAGAGAGAGAATGGGAATATATGAGAAGTTATGGGAATATGCGGGAACTTATGGGAATATACTGTTGACCTGACTGTCACTATACGTATTTCTTGTTTACTGGGTGTTTCTTCAATACAATGATTGGCAGTCCTGTTGTTGGACGTACTGAATAGACTGAAGATAAATAAATAAAAAAAAATTCTTCGCCCTGCCTCGACTATAACATAAAACATACTTTTCATTGCAAATGTCATATCATATACTGTTATAACTCTGCTTCACCTTCCCTTCCCCTTCCCTTTCATATAGGACTAATTCACCTCTGCCTATGAGTGGACCTGTACTAATTGTCTCAACAAGGGGTGGTCACATGTCCACTACACACGCACCTACGCCGCAAGTGTTCCTTGTTTTACGTTCTATCACCAGTCAATCACCGATTCTCTCCCCTTACAATTCGTACTGTTATGGTGCGGCAGTGCTACAACAACAAACCTATACACCCTTAGGCCGATTTAACTGATCGCTCCGCGCCTGGTAAGGTCTCCCGCAATTTACATTTATATTAATAGTAATAGAAGAAGGGCCTAGCAAGCATCCGTTAAATTGCCCCCCTCCCCCCGCATTTCGTAAGACCTTCCCTGTAATCACCCAAGCCCTTACGTACCAACATACACCCACAGTGAGTTACCCTGTTACACAAAGGTTTCCTTGGATATTTTTTATTTTAACTTCGCTGCTTGGGCTAGGCTCGTTGCTGTTATTTACTGACTGTAACGAAACTAAACGCGAGCTCCAGATACTGTGTACGACACTAACCACACCCATGTCATTCAGTGATGTATTGGTAAAATAAGTAGTAATGGAACGCATGGTTGGACCAAACAAAAAGTGAGAGTTGTCGGGACATGAAAAAGTACTGGAGGAACGCGTTCCGGTTCTGAAAAAAAGGTAAGGGAACGTCGCTCCACCGCGTTCCCCTCCCAATACACCACTGATGTCATTCGACCAGGCCACACCAATTTCATTTGGCTTAAGCCACGCCAATGACACACACACTGAGCCACGCGAATGTCACTCGCATTAAACCATCCAATGACACACCCTAAGCCACGCAAATGTCACTCGCATTAGACCACGCCAATGACACTTATTCTAAGCCCCGCGAATGTCACTCGCATTAAATCACGGCAATGACACACACTAGGGTGATAACTATTTTCATTATTTTTCGTAACGAAACTGAACCCCGTTACATTCGAGGAACAATTGTATGTAGATAACAGTAGCAACATTAATTTTTTTTTAAATTGAAAAAAGTTCCCCCACCTTTTCATTTTTGTTTTCGCATATCGCGCAGTTTGACTATCGGTTTCAATTTAACACTGAATTTTTACATGACTTACTAGACTGATTTTAAGCACATTCCAGTCAGTTATTTCCATTTGTTTATAAACAAGGCATCTACCCTCATCTTCTAAACAGAATAGGGATCAAAGAATTCCATCTGTTGAAAAGCTAATCAGTCTCACACGGAGACCCACAAACCGTCAAATTCTTGGAAAGTTCACTTTTCTGTTCAATAGCAAGAAACGGCGGCTAGATCGAATCAAAATTATGATAACGGATATAGAATTGCATTTGGGGGAAATTTCAGACTTTCCACTATTATCCAGCACACTAATCAGAAAGAAACTCAATTGTCTGTTTGATTTATATGACAAAAAAAAAAAAAAAGAAACCGTCTAATAAATTTACTACAACACTTTCTAAGTTATTTGATGTCACCAACGTTAATTGAAAATGGAAAAGGAGGATAAAGAGCTATACCAGAGGCAAGTTAAGAGTGGAGGAAAGATTGGTTATACAATGGTCAAACAAAGCCCTTTTAGAATCAATCAACCCAAGAAAACGAATCCGACTATCCAAAACTTAATCTCAAGCCAGCTCTTCTCAATCGCAACCTACACAAACACATACAACTGTCTCACAACCTACACAAACACATACAACTTTCTCACAACCTACACAAACATATACTACTTCTTACAACCTACACAAACACATACAACTGTCTCAGAATCTTCGGATTCTGAAATCTCTGCTCCTTCACCCGACTCGACAACCTATTCTTCCACGTCATCTTCTCCTGAATGCAAACCAAAAATAGCAAAGAGCAAACACTACAACAGCTAGGACTGAAAAACAACATTTCTACACATAAAGCATATGATGTTCTTGCAACCATTGCTGAACAGGGTCATAATGAGCCGGTTACAAGTCAGGCGGGTGTTTGGAAACGAGTAATCTCTGAAGGACGGAAAATGAAAACCAAAAATGTTCAAAAACTTCAAAGCAAAGAACCCTATTGTCTCCAGTTTGATGGTAAAAGAGTGCAAGGGAAAGAGTATCAAGTAGTTCTGCTGAAAATAAGACAACCGAAATATAACTCGGTACTCTTAAATGTGAGAGTGGCTCTGCCGCGGCCATTCAAAAGGAACTACATCAGCTAATTGATGAATTTGATGCTTGGGAAAATATTTGCGTGATAATATGTTACACGACCGCAGTAAATACTGATCGTTTGGACATGATTGTAAAGCTCATACAGGATGATGTCTTGAGCAAGAGCTTTCAGAAGCCACAATATATTGGCTGTCAGCACCATGTACTCGACCTCTTTCTGAAACATGTCATGAATTTTCTTATTCAAGAGACAACGAGCAAACCAGAACTCAACTATTCCTTCATTGACAAATTAACGCAAAACTATGCCACTCTTCAGGCTGATTACCACCTCATTGTGACAGATGAAAGTTGATTAGTTATTATTATTACTCGTTTGAATTAAGCTAAAAAAAACATGTCCTTTTTTTGAAAAAAAAATATTTTTTCACTTTTTTCTTCCGAAAAAGTGGGAGGTGGGGGAACTTTTGTAAAAAAAATCAAAAATGCAATTAATATTCTGAAATTACACATGAGAGTTCCTCGATTGCAAGTAGTTTCATAAAAATATTTTTTTTGTTATCACCCTAACACACACCCTAAGCCACGCAAATGTCACTCGTATTAAACCACGCCAATGACACTCACCCTAAGCCACGCAAATGTCACTCGCATTAAACCACGCCAATGACACTCACCCTAAGCCACGCAAATGTCACTCGCATTAAACCACGCCAATGACACTCACCCTAAGCCACGCAAATGTCACTCGCATTAAACCACGCCAATGACACTCACCCTAAGCCACGCAAATGTCATTCGCATTAAACCACGCCAATGGCACTTACCCTAAGCCTCGCAAATGTCACTAGCATTAAACCACGCAAATGACACTCATTTATAGCCCAACATACTACTAAGGGTCACCTCTAAAAATCCCATCAATTATCTGTATTGACTTATTTTTTCAGAGATACCATTTATCGAATCGGAATTTCAACAGCTCTGTGGCCAAAAAAAAAACATCACCTAGTCAATGTATATATACAAGTTTGTGTATTTAAGAAATATAGTACTTTTGTATAGTAATTTCCACCGATTGTTTATAAAAAAAGAATTTAATAAATATTATCATTATTTTTATACACATTACTATAATCATAGGTCAACATCATCAAGCCTCCTAATTTCTCATTACATTGTTTACATTTATATGTTACTTTTGTATGCACTATTTATATGCTACTGTTGTATGCACTATTTCAATAATGCATAATAATTCATTCATGCTAGAAAATTTCATCAATACATTATTTTTTTTTTAAATATATTCTATCAATACAGAGTTATGATTTTTGCATTTTACTATGATTAAATTTTCTGCACATCGCTATGTGTGTTGTTTTTGTGTAGTGGGTGGGTAGGTTGTGTGTAGTGGGTGTGTAGGTTGTGTGTAGTGGGTGTGTAGGTTGTGTGTAGTGGGTGTGTAGGTTGTGTGTAGTGGGTGTGTAGGTTGTGTGTAGTGGGTGTGTAGGTTGTGTGTAGTGGATGTGTAGGTTGTGTGTAGTGGGTGGGTAGGTTGTGTGTAGTGGGTGTGTAGGTTGTGTGTAGTGGGTGTGTAGGTTGTGTGTAGTGGGTGGGTAGGTTGTGTGTAGTGGGTGTGTAGGTTGTGTGTAGTGGGTGTGTAGGTTGTGTGTAGTGGGTGTGTAGTTTGTGTGTAGTTTGTGTGTTTTTTGTCAAGTTTAACTTTACTAAAAAAAAAAAATTACCTAGTAAATATGTTTCTCTCTGGGGGATTTGGGCATGCCTTCCACCATAGTGTATGTGTGACAGCTAATGAAGGTGTGTATAACCGAGGGGTAGGGGCAGGCCCACCGACAGAAATTATGAGTGATTTATTGATTATTGTTTGTTTATTGTTAATTAACCTCCTTAAAAGTTGAGGACAAGTCAGACAAAAGGTGTGTGGAAATCATAAAACGCCAAGCTCACTATGTGACAGACACGGCTCACTGTATCACAGTCACGGCTCACTATATCACAGTCACGGCTCACTGTATCACAGTCACGGCTCACTATATGACAGACACGGCTCACTGTTTCATAGTCACGACTCACTATATCACAGTCACGGCTCACTGTATCACAGTCACGACTCACTATATCACAGTCACGGCTCACTGTATCACAGTCACGGCTCACTATATGACAGTCACGACTCACTATATCACAGTCACGGCTCACTGTATCACAGCCACGACTCACTGTATCACAGTCACGGCTCACTATATGACAGACACGGCTCACTATATAACAGTCACGGCTCATTGTATCAAAGTTACGGCTCAAAAACCTTCTTTATTGGTCGGCGACCTGACTCTGGTCATTAATATTGACCACACGTTGACACAGGTGAGGTATATTCTGCCAACCAATAGGTTCGACCTTCAACCCAACAAGTGAAACTTCCCAGATCCACCAAAACGAAGTACGTCACGACTTTAGACGGACGATAACTTTGTCGTTATTCATCGACTCCACAGTTCAACATGAGGTCATGAGTTTCAACAACATAAAGTAGGCGTAACCATACGAACAGAACATCGAACATCTAGACATTTATAAATATGATCTCTTTATAATGTTGATTACACAGAACTAAAGGTTGGAACACACACAAGGGCAGAGCATCTCCTTATTTTGTGGATTACACAGAACTAATTGCTAGTACAGTGGTCGGCAAAGTGCGGCTCCAGATCCGCATGTGGCTCTGGCATTAGTTTTATTTAGTGTACTTATTAAGTGTAATACAATTTAGTGTAATAAAAGTTTACTAAACAAGCAAATTTGGCTCCCAATTTTTTTTCAAATTGTTGTAATGTTCATATTTGGCTCTTTGGCTGATAAGTTTGCTGACCACTGGGCTAGTACAAACACTTATGGACGGAACGCCTCTTTATTTTGTGGATTACACAGAACTAAAGACTAGAACACACACATGGACAGAACATCACTTTTACAATGTCGATAACAAGAACTAAAAACAGGAACACATATGGACGGAACATCTCTTTATAAAGTTGATTACACAGAGCTAAAGACTAGAACAAACACATGGAAAGAACATCTCTTTATAATGTTGATTACACAGAACTAAAGACTAGAACACACACACATGTACAAACTACAGCCTACGGGCCAAGTCTTGCCTAACATGCTGTTTGATCCGGCTCTTTATTTCACACATCTTCTCTCGTTGACTTTAATGACGTTTACTATTAATTTACATAAATCCATATAAATGCTCTCTCTGTCAATCGTCTATTGCTAGGTCCCTCACTTTAGTTTAAGGAAAAAAAAATATGTCTGAGTAATAAAATTGTATTTCTCTATAAAACCACACTAATGTAATGTAAGCAAAATTTGGCCATGAAGTAATAATAACAACTAATTGAACGGAATCATCACCGAAACAAAATAACAGATCGCGTTCTTCTGTAACAGCCGCATTTGGGTGGAACATTGATAAATGAAGATAATGAAAAAAGCGAAGGCAAAGTGAATAAAGTATTTATTATTATCAAACAATGACATGGATAGGTGGCAGTGTGCTATTGTGCATGGCTAGGGATCCAATGGTTCTGAGTTCGAGTCCTAATGAGTACAATTTTTTTTTTATATGTAGTCACGAAATAAATCTTAGTATGATTCATCCTTTCTTTAGTGGACTAAGAAAAATAAATTTAAACCAGCCCGAAGCATGAAATGTTATACAATTCAACAATAACACAGCAGTCAAATATGGCAAATAAAACAAGAATCTGTCTTCTATTCATGGTCTGTTCAGGCTCTATGCCCCAAGGTTCACACACGACTTCCACAGTTGGTAGTGTGGTCAAAGATGTGTCCGGTGTGTTGTGTTCACGCTGTTCAGTTATCGAAATGTATGTCAAACTTCAACACTGACATTCAGCCAAATCAGATGAGGCAAAGTAACCTTACAAAATAAAACCTGCCCTATAGTAGCCTAGACTCAGTGTCCAGGTTACAAAACAAGTTTTAACTGTCCAGGTGTGTGGTCAGTTTTGTGTAGTGTGTTTTCTAGCCTTTAGGAGTGTGCATTTTCTTGCATTTCTTTTCTATCGGATTTCTGATGTACAGCTAGAATTGATTTTATTCCATTCTGTGATGTCACACAGCACAAACAATGTCCAGGTAAGTGTGCAGGGTCTGCATTCTTCTGTTATATGTAAACATCATCAATACATTTATTTCATCGATCGCAGTATAGTTACTTTGTGCTTTAAGATAAATACATTTTAAATGTAATCTCTACTTGTCCGTTAATTACTTCGTGCATTAAAATAAATGCATTTTAAATGTAATATCAACTTGTCCGTTATTTGAAATGTATACTTTTTAAAAATGTTTTTTTGAGACCGTTGAGCTCATTTGAGATTTATTTATTTAGAATTTTAAACAAAAAGTTTTATGTTTTAACATTCAGGTCAGACTATCAGTTTAGAAATTACAGTGTCAGTCTATCAGTTGAGTAGTTACAATGTCAGTCTATCAGTTGAGTATTATAGTTACAATGTCAGTCTTTCAGTTTAGTAGTTACAATGTAAGACTATCAGTCGGCAGTTCTTTTTACAACTTAAAATACTTTTAAAATCCTTTCAGATTCATTAATATCATAAAATAATACAGTTAGCATACTTGGTATTTTAAACAAATATAAACCTGTTTAAATAAAATCGGACAGTCAAGGCCAGTAACCCTATTTATAGTGAGCAGAGTTCAGATATACAGGAAAAAAATATTAAAAAAGAGGGCTAAACATTAGTGTTGTTTTAGTCCCAGGTCATATTTTAGTTTCAGTTTTTATTTCGTTTTTTCTGTAATAATTTCAGTTTTCGTCTAGTTTTAGTCTTGCTGCTAATTTTAGTTTTAGTTATCGTTGACGAAAAGTCAACATTTTCGTCAACGAAGGTTTTAGTTTTAGTTTTCGTCAACGAAAACAACACTACTAAACATTCCATTTTCCACAAGACAATTCTAACAATTTGACAAGCTATAACTCTTGGAATCATCGTAATTGTTTCAAGAACATAAAATAATGAACTACCAAAAGTTTTCTTCTTTATAATTTCTTATAATTTTTACAATCTCTACTAATATTGCATACAAAACATTTCCAATTGTCTCTAGATATGAGGGCACAAATGATTCATCTGACCAGAAATTTAGCCTTTGGCTATAAGGAAGAGACAGTATTTTTGTTTTTATTCAATATTAACATATTTTACAAATACTTTATACTTTTAATACGTTTTCTCCCCCCCCCCCACCCAGAATTTAAGTTTCTACCAACAAATTTAACTCTTGTATTAATATTCAAATGTTTAAATTTGGTACTCGCAACACTAAAAAAATAAAGATTTCCTCTGCAGAATTTTCCAGCCAAAAACCTTTTGGCAGGGAGTAAAAAAAATAGCTGGTAATGAGACTGGGACAGTCCTTAGAAGAAAAAATATATGTCTAACTTAATAGATATTAGTCAGCCAGAAGAAATATTAGCTCTCCAAAGATGCTAATAATAACCATAACATTTAACTGGAAAATTAAATTCAAAGACCATCCTAAATTAACAGAAAAATTTTAGGGTAAAGCATTTTTGTTTTTAAAAAATAAAAAAATTTACTTACAATAAGTTGGTCTGTTAGCCAGCCTTCCATTAATTTTAAGCTTGTTCTTTACCAGATGAAGACAAATGATGCTCTTATGACAGTCTGATGTTGGTGTGAGATGCTTGATCCAAGACTTAACTAGCCTGGCCAGAAAACATTAATTCTTCCTACAAGGAAGGGAAAGTATTTTTGTTTTTATTCTCAAAACAAACATGGTAAGTAACTCATTTTCGTTAAACAAATATTTTCAAAAAATAATTATTTTCTCTTCCTCCTCCACCCCTAGAATTTAAAATTCTACTAACAAGACTAACCATTGCATTCATCTTAAGATGTTTAAATTTGGTATAGGCACCTATAAAAAAATAAATATTTCTTCAGCAGAATTTTAAAGACAAAAACCTTTTGGATGGGAGAAAACAACACCTGGTAATAAAACTGGGACAGCCCTTAAAAGAAACAATATATCTTTCAATAAAATAATGGTAAGTAACCCCGTTTTTTACAAATATTTTCAATATTTCATTCTAATTTTTTATTTTGTAATTTGAACTTCTATTAACAAAACTAATCCATGCATTCATGCACATATTTTTAAATATGTACAGCCATTTCTCAAAAGAATTTTTTTTACCAGGTTTGAAGCAAAAAAAAACAAATGAATGAAAAATGACTAAAGAAAGCTGGCAACAAAAACTAGTTGAACCTTTGAGGGAACAATATATTAAAGATATGAGCCATAAGGAAGAAAATCCCTTATACCTAGCAAAGATGCCAATGACCACAACATCCAAGAAGTACCAGAAATTTAAAGATCATCCTACATTAACAGAAATATTTCAAGGTTAAGTATACTCATTTTTTGATAATAAAAATCTTTTAGAATCATTAATTTTGCATGTTAGCTACCCTTCAATTAATTTTAAGAACCAATTGTTCCAGTTGAAACTAATGATGGTCTGATGACAGTCCACTGTTGGAATGATGTGTTTGCTCATGGTAAAAATGAATCAATAGCTTCTGGCAAGATGTGAAGGAAGGGAAAGTATTTTTGTTTTTTTCAATAAAATAGTGGTAAGTAACCCTGTTTTTTAAAAATTTATTCAATATTTAAATATAAATTTTACTTTGTAATTTGAGCTTCTATTAACACTACTAATCCATGCATTCATGCATATATTTAAAAATTTGTACAGCCATTTATCAAAAGAAAGTTTTTTACCAGGTTTAAAGCAAAAAAAAAAAACAACATTGAATGAAAATTGACTAAAGAAAGCTGGCAACAAAACTGGTTGAACATTAGAAAGAACAATATATTAAAGATATGTGCCATCAAGAAGAACATTCCCCTATACCTAGCAAAGATGCCAATGACCATAACATCCAACAAGTACCAGAAATTTAAAGATCATCAAACATAATCAGAAATATTTTACGGTTAAGTATTCTCATTTTTTTCATAATAAAAAACTTTTAGTATTATTAAGTTTGCATGTTAGCTAGCCTTCAATTAATTTTAAGAACCAATTGTTCCAGTTGACCCAAATGATGGTCTGATGACAGTCCACTGTTGAAATGATGTGTTAGCTCATGGTCAAAATGAATCAATAGCTTCTGGCAAGATGTGAAGGAAGGAAAAGTATTTTTGTTTTGCTTTTTAAAAAATAATGGTAAGTAAACCTTTTTTTTACAAATATTTTCAAACTTTAATTATATTTTTTACTTTGTAATTTGTGCTTCTATTAACACTACTAATCCATGCATTCATGCATATATTTTAAAATTTGTACAGCCATTTATCAAAAGAAATTTCTTTTACCAGGTTTGAAGCAAAAAAAAACAAAAAAACAAATGAATGAAAATTGACTAAAGAAAGCTGGCAGCAAAACTGGTTGAACATTAGAAGGAACAATATATTAAAGATATGAGCCATCAAGAAGAACATTCCCCATATACCTAGCAAAGATGCCAATGACCATAACATCCAACAAGTACCAGAAATTTAAAGATCATCCTACATAATCAGAAATATTTTACGGTTAAGTATTCTCATTTTTTGATAATAAAGAACTTTTAGTATTATTAAGTTTGCATGTTAGCTAGCCTTTAATTAATTTTAAGAAACAATTGTTCCAGTTGACCCAAATGATGGTCTGATGACAGTCCACTGTTGGAATGATGTGTTAGCTCATGGTAAAAATTAATCAATAGCTTCTGGCAAGATGTGAAGGAAGGGAAAGTATTTTTGTTTTGTTTTTCAATAAAATAATGGTAAGTAACCCTTTTTTTTACAAATATTTTCAAACTTTAATTATATTTTTTACTTTGTAACTTGAGCTTCTATTAACACTACTAATCCATGCATTCATGCATATATTTTAAAATTTGTACAGCCATTTATCAAAAGAAATTTTTTTAACCAGGTTTGAAGCAAAAAAAAAAACAACAAATGAATGAAGCTCGACTAAAGAAAGCTGGCAACAAAACTGGTTGAACATTGGAAAAAACAATATATTAAAGATATGTGCCATCAAGAAGAACATTCCCCTATACCTAGCAAAGATGCCAATGACCATAACATCCAACAAGCACCAGAAATTTAAAGATCATCCTACATAATCAGAAATATTTTACGGTTAAGTATTCTCATTTTTTGATTATAAAAAACTTTTAGTATTATTAAGTTTGCATGTTATCTAGCCTTCAATTAATTTTAAGAACCAATTGTTCCAGTAGACCCAAATGATGGTCTGATGACAGTCCATTGTTGAGATGATGTGTTAGCTCATAGTAAAAATGAATCAATAGCTTCTGGCAAGATGTGAAGGAAGGGAAAGTATATTTTTGTTTTTCAATAAAATAATGGTAAGAAACCCTTTTTTTTTTTAAATTTATTCAATATTTAAATATAAATTTTACTTTGTAATTTGACCATCTATTAACACTACTAATCCATGCATTCATGCATATATTTTAAAATTTGTACAGCTATTTATCGAAAAGAAATTTCTTTTTTACCAGGTTTAAAGCAAAAAACAACAAATGAATGAAAATTGACTAAAGAAAGCTGGCAACAAAACTGGTTGAACATTAGAAGGAACAATATATTAAAGATATGAGCCATCAAGAAGAACATTCCCCTATACCTAGCAAAGATGCCAATGACCATAACATCCAACAAGTACCAGAAATTTAAAGATCATCCTACATAATCAGAAATATTTTACAGTTAAGTATTCTCATTTTTTGATAATAAAAAACTTTTAGTATTATTAAGTTTGCATGTTATCTAGCCTTCAATTAATTTTAAGAACCAATTGTTCCAGTTGACCCAAATGATGGTCTGATCACAGTCCATTGTTGAGATGATGTGTTAGCTCATAGTAAAAATGAATCAATAGCTTCTGGCAAGATGTGAAGGAAGGGAAAGTATATTTGTTTTGTTTTTCAATAAAATAATGGTAAGAAACCCTTTTTTTTTTAAATTTTTTCAAACTTTAATTATATTTTTACTTTGTAATTTGAGCTTCTATTAACACTACTAATCCATGCATTCATGCATAAATTTAAAAATTTGTACAGCCATTTATCAAAAGAGTTTTTTTTTACCAGTTTTGAAGCAAAAAAAAACAACAATTGAATGTAAATTGACTAAAGAAAGCTGGCAACAAAACTGGTTGAACATTAGAAAGAACAATATATTAAAGATATGAGCCATCAAGAAGAACATTCCCCTATACCTAGCAAAGATGCCAATGACCGTAACATCCAACAAGTACCAGAAATTTAAAGATCATCCTACATAATCAGAAATATTTTACGGTTAAGTATTCTCATTTTTTGATAATAAAAACTTTTAGTTTTATTAAGTTTGCATGCTAGCTAGCCTTCAATTAATTTTAAGAACCAATTGTTCCAGTTGACCCAAATGATGGTCTGATGACAGTCCACTGTTGAAATGATGTGTTAGCTCATGGTCAAAATGAATCAATAGCTTCTGGCAAGATGTGAAGGAAGGGAAAGTATTTTTGTTTTCCTTTTTAAAAAATAATGGTAAGTAAACCTTTTTTTTACAAATATTTTCAAACTTTAATTATATTTTTTACTTTGTAATTTGAGCTTCTATTAATACTACAAATCCATGCATTCATGCATATATTTTAAAATTTGTACAGCCATTTATCAAAAGAAATTTTTTTTACCAGGTTTGAAGCAAAAAAAAAAACAACAAATGAATGAAAATTGATTAAAGAAAGCTGGCAACAAAACTGGTTGAACATTAGAAGGAACAATATATTAAAGATATGAGCCATCAAGAAGAACATTCCCCTATACCTAGCAAAGATGCCAATGACCATAACATCCAACAAGTACCAGAAATTTAAAGATCATCCTACATAATCAGAAATATTTTACGGTTAAGTATTCTCATTTTTTGATAATAAAGAACTTTTAGTATTATTAAGTTTGCATGTTAGCTAGCCTTTAATTAATTTTAAGAAACAATTGTTCCAGTTGACCCAAATGATGGTCTGATGACAGTCCACGGTTGGAATGATGTGTTAGCTCATGGTAAAAATTAATCAATAGCTTCTGGCAAGATGTGAAGGAAGGGAAAGTATTTTTGTTTTGTTTTTCAATAAAATAATGGTAAGTAAACCTTTTTTTACAAATATTTTCAAACTTTAATTATATTTTTTACTTTGTAATTTGAGCTTCTATTAACACTACTAATCCATGCATTCATGCATATATTTACAAAATTTGTACAGCCATTTATCAAAAGAAATTTTTTTTACCAGGTTTAAAGCAAAAAAAAAACAACAAATGAATGAAGCTCGACTAAAGAAAGCTGGCAACAAAACTGGTTGAACATTGGAAAAAACAATATATTAATCATATGTGCCATCAAGAAGAACATTCCCCTATACCTAGCAAAGATGCCAATGACCATAACATCCAACAAGTACCAGAAATTTAAAGATCATCCTACATAATCAGAAATATTTTACAGTTAAGTATTCTCATTTTTTGATAATAAAAAACTTTTAGTATTATTAAGTTTGCATGTTATCTAGCCTTCAATTAATTTTAAGAACCAATTGTTCCAGTTGACCCAAATGATGGTCTGATCACAGTCCATTGTTGAGATGATGTGTTAGCTCATGGTAAAAATAAATCAATAGCTTCTGGCAAGATGTGAAGGAAGGGAAAGTATTTTTGTTTTGTTTTTCAATAAAATAATGGTAAGTAACCCTTTTTTTACAAATATTTTGAAACTTTAATTATATTTTTTTCTTTGTAATTTGAGCTTCTATTAACACTACTAATCCATGCATTCATGCATATATTTTAAAATTTGTACAGCCATTTATCAAAAGAAATTTCTTTTACCAGGTTTGAAGCAAAAAAAAACAAAAAAACAAATGAATGAAAATTGACTAAAGAAAGCTGGCAGCAAAACTGGTTGAACATTAGAAGGAACAATATATTAAAGATATGAGCCATCAAGAAGAACATTCCCCATATACCTAGCAAAGATGCCAATGACCATAACATCCAACAAGTACCAGAAATTTAAAGATCATCCTACATAATCAGAAATATTTTACGGTTAAGTATTCTCATTTTTTGATAATAAAGAACTTTTAGTATTATTAAGTTTGCATGTTAGCTAGCCTTTAATTAATTTTAAGAAACAATTGTTCCAGTTGACCCAAATGATGGTCTGATGACAGTCCACTGTTGGAATGATGTGTTAGCTCATGGTAAAAATTAATCAATAGCTTCTGGCAAGATGTGAAGGAAGGGAAAGTATTTTTGTTTTGTTTTTCAATAAAATAATGGTAAGTAACCCTTTTTTTTACAAATATTTTCAAACTTTAATTATATTTTTTACTTTGTAACTTGAGCTTCTATTAACACTACTAATCCATGCATTCATGCATATATTTTAAAATTTGTACAGCCATTTATCAAAAGAAATTTTTTTAACCAGGTTTGAAGCAAAAAAAAAAACAACAAATGAATGAAGCTCGACTAAAGAAAGCTGGCAACAAAACTGGTTGAACATTGGAAAAAACAATATATTAAAGATATGTGCCATCAAGAAGAACATTCCCCTATACCTAGCAAAGATGCCAATGACCATAACATCCAACAAGCACCAGAAATTTAAAGATCATCCTACATAATCAGAAATATTTTACGGTTAAGTATTCTCTATTTTTTTGATTATAAAAAACTTTTAGTATTATTAAGTTTGCATGTTATCTAGCCTTCAATTAATTTTAAGAACCAATTGTTCCAGTAGACCCAAATGATGGTCTGATGACAGTCCATTGTTGAGATGATGTGTTAGCTCATAGTAAAAATGAATCAATAGCTTCTGGCAAGATGTGAAGGAAGGGAAAGTATATTTTTGTTTTTCAATAAAATAATGGTAAGAAACCCTTTTTTTTTTTAAATTTATTCAATATTTAAATATAAATTTTACTTTGTAATTTGACCATCTATTAACACTACTAATCCATGCATTCATGCATATATTTTAAAATTTGTACAGCCATTTATCAAAAGAAATTTTTTTTTACCAGGTTTAAAGCAAAAAAAAACAACAAATGAATGAAAATTGACTAAAGAAAGCTGGCAACAAAACTGGTTGAACATTAGAAGGAACAATATATTAAAGATATGAGCCATCAAGAAGAACATTCCCCTATACCTAGCAAAGATGCCAATGACCATAACATCCAACAAGTACCAGAAATTTAAAGATCATCCTACATAATCAGAAATATTTTACAGTTAAGTATTCTCATTTTTTGATAATAAAAAACTTTTAGTATTATTAAGTTTGCATGTTATCTAGCCTTCAATTAATTTTAAGAACCAATTGTTCCAGTTGACCCAAATGATGGTCTGATCACAGTCCATTGTTGAGATGATGTGTTAGCTCATAGTAAAAATGAATCAATAGCTTCTGGCAAGATGTGAAGGAAGGGAAAGTATATTTGTTTTGTTTTTCAATAAAATAATGGTAAGAAACCCTTTTTTTTTTAAATTTTTTTCAAACTTTAATTATATTTTTACTTTGTAATTTGAGCTTCTATTAACACTACTAATCCATGCATTCATGCATAAATTTAAAAATTTGTACAGCCATTTATCAAAAGAGTTTTTTTTTACCAGTTTTGAAGCAAAAAAAAACAACAATTGAATGTAAATTGACTAAAGAAAGCTGGCAACAAAACTGGTTGAACATTAGAAAGAACAATATATTAAAGATATGAGCCATCAAGAAGAACATTCCCCTATACCTAGCAAAGATGCCAATGACCGTAACATCCAACAAGTACCAGAAATTTAAAGATCATCCTACATAATCAGAAATATTTTACGGTTAAGTATTCTCATTTTTTGATAATAAAAACTTTTAGTTTTATTAAGTTTGCAATAGCTAGCCTTCAATTAATTTTAAGAACCAATTGTTCCAGTTGACCCAAATGATGGTCTGATGACAGTCCACTGTTGAAATGATGTGTTAGCTCATGGTCAAAATGAATCAATAGCTTCTGGCAAGATGTGAAGGAAGGGAAAGTATTTTTGTTTTCCTTTTTAAAAATAATGGTAAGTAAACCTTTTTTTACAAATATTTTCAAACTTTAATTATATTTTTACTTTGTAATTTGAGCTTCTATTAATACTACAAATCCATGCATTCATGCATATATTTTAAAATTTGTACAGCCATTTATCAAAAGAAATTTTTTTTACCAGGTTTGAAGCAAAAAAAACAACAAATGAATGAAAATTGATTAAAGAAAGCTGGCAACAAAACTGGTTGAACATTAGAAGGAACAATATATTAAAGATATGAGCCATCAAGAAGAACATTCCCATACCTAGCAAAGATGCCAATGACCATAACATCCAACAAGTACCAGAAATTTAAAGATCATCCTACATAATCAGAAATATTTTACGGTTAAGTATTCTCATTTTTTGATAATAAAGAACTTTTAGTATTATTAAGTTTGCATGTTAGCTAGCCTTTAATTAATTTTAAGAAACAATTGTTCCAGTTGACCCAAATGATGGTCTGATGACAGTCCACGGTTGGAATGATGTGTTAGCTCATGGTAAAAATTAATCAATAGCTTCTGGCAAGATGTGAAGGAAGGGAAAGTATTTTTGTTTTGTTTTTCAATAAAATAATGGTAAGTAAACCTTTTTTTACAAATATTTTCAAACTTTAATTATATTTTTTACTTTGTAATTTGAGCTTCTATTAACACTACTAATCCATGCATTCATGCATATATTTACAAAATTTGTACAGCCATTTATCAAAAGAAATTTTTTTTACCAGGTTTAAAGCAAAAAAACAACAAATGAATGAAGCTCGACTAAAGAAAGCTGGCAACAAAACTGGTTGAACATTGGAAAAAACAATATATTAATCATATGTGCCATCAAGAAGAACATTCCCCTATACCTAGCAAAGATGCCAATGACCATAACATCCAACAAGTACCAGAAATTTAAAGATCATCCTACATAATCAGAAATATTTTACAGTTAAGTATTCTCATTTTTTGATAATAAAAAACTTTTAGTATTATTAAGTTTGCATGTTATCTAGCCTTCAATTAATTTTAAGAACCAATTGTTCCAGTTGACCCAAATGATGGTCTGATCACAGTCCATTGTTGAGATGATGTGTTAGCTCATGGTAAAAATAAATCAATAGCTTCTGGCAAGATGTGAAGGAAGGGAAAGTATTTTTGTTTTGTTTTTCAATAAAATAATGGTAAGTAACCCTTTTTTTACAAATATTTTGAAACTTTAATTATATTTTTTTCTTTGTAATTTGAGCTTCTATTAACACTACTAATCCATGCATTCATGCATATATTTTAAAATTTGTACAGCCATTTATCAAAAGAAATTTTTTTTACCAGGTTTGAAGCAAAAAAAAAAACAACAAATGAATGAAGCTCGACTAAAGAAAGCTGGCAACAAAACTGGTTGAACATTGGAAAAAACAATATATTAAAGATATGTGCCATCAAGAAGAACATTCCCCTATACCTAGCAAAGATGCCAATGACCATAACATCCAACAAGCACCAGAAATTTAAAGATCATCCTACATAATCAGAAATATTTTACGGTTAAGTATTCTCATTTTTTGATAATAAAAAACTTTTAGTATTATTAAGTTTGCATGTTATCTAGCCTTCAATTAATTTTAAGAACCAATTGTTCCAGTAGACCCAAATGATTGTCTGATGACAGTCCATTGTTGAGATGATGTGTTAGCTCATAGTAAAAATGAATCAATAGCTTCTGGCAAGATGTGAAGGAAGGGAAAGTATATTTTTGTTTTTCAATAAAATAATGGTAAGAAACCCTTTTTTTTTTTAAATTTATTCAATATTGAAATATAAATTTTACTTTGTAATTTGACCATCTATTAACACTACTAATCCATGCATTCATGCATATATTTTAAAATTTGTACAGCCATTTATCAAAAGAAATTTTTTTTTACCAGGTTTAAAGCAAAAAAAAACAACAAATGAATGAAAATTGACTAAAGAAAGCTGGCAACAAAACTGGTTGAACATTAGAAGGAACAATATATTAAAGATATGAGCCATCAAGAAGAACATTCCCCTATACCTAGCAAAGATGCCAATGACCATAACATCCAACAAGTACCAGAAATTTAAAGATCATCCTACATAATCAGAAATATTTTACAGTTAAGTATTCTCATTTTTTGATAATAAAAAACTTTTAGTATTATTAAGTTTGCATGTTATCTAGCCTTCAATTAATTTTAAGAACCAATTGTTCCAGTTGACCCAAATGATGGTCTGATCACAGTCCATTGTTGAGATGATGTGTTAACTCATAGTAAAAATGAATCAATAGCTTCTGGCAAGATGTGAAGGAAGGGAAAGTATATTTGTTTTGTTTTTCAATAAAATAATGGTAAGAAACCCTTTTTTTTTTAAATTTTTTTCAAACTTTAATTATATTTTTACTTTGTAATTTGAGCTTCTATTAACACTACTAATCCATGCATTCATGCATAAATTTAAAAATTTGTACAGCCATTTATCAAAAGAGTTTTTTTTTACCAGTTTTGAAGCAAAAAAACAACAATTGAATGAAAATTGACTAAAGAAAGCTGGCAACAAAACTGGTTGAACATTAGAAAGAACAATATATTAAAGATATGAGCCATCAAGAAGAACATTCCCCTATACCTAGCAAAGATGCCAATGACCGTAACATCCAACAAGGACCAGAAATTTAAAGATCATCCTACATAATCAGAAATATTTTACGGTTAAGTATTCTCATTTTTTGATAATAAAAACTTTTAGTATTATTAAGTTTGCATGCTAGCTAGCCTTCAATTAATTTTAAGAACCAATTGTTCCAGTTGACCCAAATGATGGTCTGATGACAGTCCACTGTTGAAATGATGTGTTAGCTCATGGTCAAAATGAATCAATAGCTTCTGGCAAGATGTGAAGGAAGGGAAAGTATTTTTGTTTTCCTTTTTAAAAAATAATGGTAAGTAAACCTTTTTTTTACAAATATTTTCAAACTTTAATTATATTTTTTACTTTGTAATTTGAGCTTCTATTAATACTACAAATCCATGCATTCATGCATATATTTTAAAATTTGTACAGCCATTTATCAAAAGAAATTTTTTTTACCAGGTTTGAAGCAAAAAAAAAAACAACAAATGAATGAAAATTGATTAAAGAAAGCTGGCAACAAAACTGGTTGAACATTAGAAGGAACAATATATTAAAGATATGAGCCATCAAGAAGAACATTCCCCTATACCTAGCAAAGATGCCAATGACCATAACATCCAACAAGTACCAGAAATTTAAAAATCATCCTACATAATCAGAAATATTTTACGGTTAAGTATTCTCATTTTTTTATAATAAAGAACTTTTAGTATTATTAAGTTTGCATGTTAGCTAGCCTTTAATTAATTTTAAGAAACAATTGTTCCAGTTGACCCAAATGATGGTCTGATGACAGTCCACTGTTGGAATGATGTGTTAGCTCATGGCAAAAATTAATCAATAGCTTCTGGCAAGATGTGAAGGAAGGGAAAGTATTTTTGTTTTGTTTTTCAATAAAATAATGGTAAGTAACCCTTTTTTTACAAATATTTTCAAACTTTAATTATATTTTTTACTTTGTAATTTGAGCTTCTATTAACACTACTAATCCATGCATTCATGCATAAATTTAAAAATTTGTACAGCCATTTATCAAAAGAGATTTTTTTTACCAGTTTTGAAGCAAAAAAAAACAACAATTGAATGAAAATTGACTAAAGAAAGCTGGCAACAAAACTGGTTGAACATTAGAAGGAACAATATATTAAAGATATGAGCCATCAAGAAGAACATTCCCCTATACCTAGCAAAGATGCCAATGACCATAACATCCAACAAGTACCAGAAATTTAAAGATCATCCTACATAATCAGAAATATTTTACGGTTAAGTATTCTCATTTTTTGATAATAAAGAACTTTTAGTATTATTAAGTTTGCATGTTAGCTAGCTTTTAATTAATTTTAAGAAACAATTGTTCCAGTTGACCCAAATGATGGTCTGATGACAGTCCACTGTTGGAATGATGTGTTAGCTCATGGTAAAAATTAATCAATAGCTTCTGGCAAGATGTGAAGGAAGGGAAAGTATTTTTGTTTTTTTTTTCAATAAAATAATGGTAAGAAACCCTTTTTTTTAAAAATTTTTCAAACTTTAATTATATTTTTACTTTGTAATTTGAGCTTCTATTAACACTACTAATCCATGCATTCATGCATAAATTTAAAAATTTGTACAGCCATTTATCAAAAGAGATTTTTTTTACCAGTTTTGAAGCAAAAAAAAACAACAATTGAATGAAAATTGACTAAAGAAAGCTGGCAACAAAACTGGTTGAACATTAGAAGGAACAATATATTAAAGATATGAGCCATCAAGAAGAACATTCCCCTATACCTAGCAAAAATGCCAATGACCATAACATCCAACAAGCACCAGAAATTTAAAGATCATCCTACATAATCAGAAATATTTTACGGTTAAGTATTCTCATTTTTTGATAATAAAAAACTTTTAGTATTATTAAGTTTGCATGTTATCTAGCCTTCAATTAATTTTAAGAACCAATTGTTCCAGTAGACCCAAATGATTGTCTGATGACAGTCCATTGTTGAGATGATGTGTTAGCTCATAGTAAAAATGAATCAATAGCTTCTGGCAAGATGTGAAGGAAGGGAAAGTATATTTTTGTTTTTCAATAAAATAATGGTAAGAAACCCTTTTTTTTTTTAAATTTATTCAATATTGAAATATAAATTTTACTTTGTAATTTGACCATCTATTAACACTACTAATCCATGCATTCATGCATATATTTTAAAATTTGTACAGCCATTTATCAAAAGAAATTTTTTTTTACCAGGTTTAAAGCAAAAAAAAACAACAAATGAATGAAAATTGACTAAAGAAAGCTGGCAACAAAACTGGTTGAACATTGGAAAAAACAATATATTAAACATATGTGCCATCAAGAAGAACATTCCCCTATACCTAGCAAAGATGCCAATGACCATAACATCCAACAAGCACCAGAAATTTAAAGATCATCCTACATAATCAGAAATATTTTACGGTTAAGTATTCTCATTTTTTAATAATAAAAAACTTTTAGTATTATTAAGTTTGCATGTTATCTAGCCTTCAATTAATTTTAAGAACCAATTGTTCCAGTTGACCCAAATGATGGTCTGATGACAGTCCATTGTTGAGATGATGTGTTAGCTCATAGTAAAAATGAATCAATAGCTTCTGGCAAGATGTGAAGGAAGGGAAAGTATATTTGTTTTGTTTTTCAATAAAATAATGGTAAGAAACCCTTTTTTTTTAAAATTTTTTTCAAACTTTAATTATATTTTTACTTTGTAATTTGAGCTTCTATTAACACTACTAATCCATGCATTCATGCATAAATTTAAAAATTTGTACAGCCATTTATCAAAAGAGTTTTTTTTTACCAGTTTTGAAGCAAAAAAAAACAACAATTGAATGAAAATTGACTAAAGAAAGCTGGCAACAAAACTGGTTGAACATTAGAAAGAACAATATATTAAAGATATGAGCCATCAAGAAGAACATTCCCCTATACCTAGCAAAGATGCCAATGACCGTAACATCCAACAAGGACCAGAAATTTAAAGATCATCCTACATAATCAGAAATATTTTACGGTTAAGTATTCTCATTTTTTGATAATAAAAACTTTTAGTATTATTAAGTTTGCATGCTAGCTAGCCTTCAATTAATTTTAAGAACCAATTGTTCCAGTTGACCCAAATGATGGTCTGATGACAGTCCACTGTTGAAATGATGTGTTAGCTCATGGTCAAAATGAATCAATAGCTTCTGGCAAGATGTGAAGGAAGGGAAAGTATTTTTGTTTTCCTTTTTAAAAAATAATGGTAAGTAAACCTTTTTTTTACAAATATTTTCAAACTTTAATTATATTTTTTACTTTGTAATTTGAGCTTCTATTAATACTACAAATCCATGCATTCATGCATATATTTTAAAATTTGTACAGCCATTTATCAAAAGAAATTTTTTTTACCAGGTTTGAAGCAAAAAAAAAAACAACAAATGAATGAAAATTGATTAAAGAAAGCTGGCAACAAAACTGGTTGAACATTAGAAGGAACAATATATTAAAGATATGAGCCATCAAGAAGAACATTCCCCTATACCTAGCAAAGATGCCAATGACCATAACATCCAACAAGTACCAGAAATTTAAAAATCATCCTACATAATCAGAAATATTTTACGGTTAAGTATTCTCATTTTTTATAATAAAGAACTTTTAGTATTATTAAGTTTGCATGTTAGCTAGCCTTTAATTAATTTTAAGAAACAATTGTTCCAGTTGACCCAAATGATGGTCTGATGACAGTCCACTGTTGGAATGATGTGTTAGCTCATGGCAAAAATTAATCAATAGCTTCTGGCAAGATGTGAAGGAAGGGAAAGTATTTTTGTTTTGTTTTTCAATAAAATAATGGTAAGTAACCCTTTTTTTACAAATATTTTCAAACTTTAATTATATTTTTTACTTTGTAATTTGAGCTTCTATTAACACTACTAATCCATGCATTCATGCATAAATTTAAAAATTTGTACAGCCATTTATCAAAAGAGATTTTTTTTACCAGTTTTGAAGCAAAAAAAAACAACAATTGAATGAAAATTGACTAAAGAAAGCTGGCAACAAAACTGGTTGAACATTAGAAGGAACAATATATTAAAGATATGAGCCATCAAGAAGAACATTCCCCTATACCTAGCAAAGATGCCAATGACCATAACATCCAACAAGTACCAGAAATTTAAAGATCATCCTACATAATCAGAAATATTTTACGGTTAAGTATTCTCATTTTTTGATAATAAAGAACTTTTAGTATTATTAAGTTTGCATGTTAGCTAGCTTTTAATTAATTTTAAGAAACAATTGTTCCAGTTGACCCAAATGATGGTCTGATGACAGTCCACTGTTGGAATGATGTGTTAGCTCATGGTAAAAATTAATCAATAGCTTCTGGCAAGATGTGAAGGAAGGGAAAGTATTTTTGTTTTTTTTTTCAATAAAATAATGGTAAGAAACCCTTTTTTTTAAAAATTTTTCAAACTTTAATTATATTTTTACTTTGTAATTTGAGCTTCTATTAACACTACTAATCCATGCATTCATGCATAAATTTAAAAATTTGTACAGCCATTTATCAAAAGAGATTTTTTTTACCAGTTTTGAAGCAAAAAAAAACAACAATTGAATGAAAATTGACTAAAGAAAGCTGGCAACAAAACTGGTTGAACATTAGAAGGAACAATATATTAAAGATATGAGCCATCAAGAAGAACATTCCCCTATACCTAGCAAAAATGCCAATGACCATAACATCCAACAAGTACCAGAAATTTAAAGATCATCCTACATAATCAGAAATATTTTACGGTTAAGTATTCTCATTTTTTGATAATAAAGAACTTTTAGTATTATTAAGTTTGCACGTTAGCTAGCTTTTAATTAATTTTAAGAACCAATTGTTCCAGTTGACCCAAATGATGGTCTGATGACAGTCCACTGTTGGAATGATGTGTTAGCTCATGGTAAAAATTAATCAATAGCTTCTGGCAAGATGTGAAGGAAGGGAAAGTATTTTTGTTTTGTTTTTCAATAAAATAATGGTAAGTAACCCTTTTTTTACAAATATTTTGAAACTTTAATTATATTTTTTTCTTTGTAATTTGAGCTTCTATTAACACTACTAATCCATGCATTCATGCATATATTTTAAAATTTGTACAGCCATTTTTCAAAAGAAATTTTTTTTTACCAGGTTTAAAGCAAAAAAAAAAAACAAATGAATGAAAATTGACTGAAGAAAGCTGGCAACAAAACTGGTTGAACATTAGAAGGAACAATATATTAAAGATATGAGCCATCAAGAAGAACATTCCCCTATACCTAGCAAAGATGCCAATGACCATAACATCCAACAAGTACCAGAAATTTAAAGATCATCCTACATAATCAGAAATATTTTACAGTTAAGTATTCTCATTTTTTGATAATAAAAAACTTTTAGTATTATTAAGTTTGCATGTTATCTAGCCTTCAATTAATTTTAAGAACCAATTGTTCCAGTTGACCCAAATGATGGTCTGATCACAGTCCGTTGTTGAGATGATGTGTTAGCTCATAGTAAAAATGAATCAATAGCTTCTGGCAAGATGTGAAGGAAGGGAAAGTATATTTGTTTTGTTTTTCAATAAAATAATTGTAAGAAACCCTTTTTTTTAAAAATTTTTTCAAACTTTAATTATATTTTTACTTTGTAATTTGAGCTTCTATTAACACTACTAATCCATGCATTCATGCATAAATTTAAAAATTTGTACAGCCATTTATCAAAAGAGTTTTTTTTTACCAGTTTTGAAGCAAAAAAAAACATTAATTGAATGAAAATTGACTAAAGAAAGCTGGCAACAAAACTGGTTGAACATTAGAAAGAACAATATATTAAAGATATGAGCCATCAAGAAGAACATTCCCCTGTACCTAGCAAAGATGCCAATGACCGTAACATCCAACAAGTACCAGAAATTTAAAGATCATCCTACATAATCAGAAATATTTTACAGTTAAGTATTCTCATTTTTTGATAATAAAAAACTTTTAGTATTATTAAGTTTGCATGTTATCTAGCCTTCAATTAATTTTAAGAACCAATTGTTCCAGTTGACCCAAATTATGGTCTGATGACAGTCCACTGTTGGAATGATGTGTTAGCTCATGGTAAAAATTAATCAATAGCTTCTGGCAAGATGTGAAGGAAGGGAAAGAATTTTTGTTTTTTTTTTCAATAAAATAATGGTAAGTAACCCTTTTTTTACAAATATTTTCAAACTTTAATTATATTTTTTACTTTGTAATTTGAGCTTCTATTAACACTACTAATCCATGCATTCATGCATATATTTTAAAATTTGTACAGCCATTTATCAAAAGAAATTTTTTTTACCAGGTTTAAAGCAAAAAAAAAACAACAAATAAATGAAGCTCGACTAAAGAAAGCTGGCAACAAAACTGGTTGAACATTGGAAAAAACAATATATTAAACATATGTGCCATCAAGAAGAACATTCCCCTATACCTAGCAAAGATGCCAATGACCATAACATCCAACAAGCACCAGAAATTTAAAGATCATCCTACATAATCAGAAATATTTTACGGTTAAGTATTCTCATTTTTTGATAATAAAAAACTTTTAGTATTATTAAGTTTGCATGTTATCTAGCCTTCAATTAATTTTAAGAACCAATTGTTCCAGTTGACCCAAATGATGGTCTGATGACAGTCCATTGTTGAGATGATGTGTTAGCTCATAGTAAAAATGAATCAATAGCTTCTGGCAAGATGTGAAGGAAGGAAAAGTATTTTTGTTTTGTTTTTCAATAAAATAATGGTAAGAAACCCTTTTTTTTAAACATTTTTTCAAACTTTAATTATATTTTTACTTTGTAATTTGAGCTTCTATTAACACTACTAATCCATGCATTCATGCATAAATTTAAAAATTTGTACAGCCATTTATCAAAAGAGATTTTTTTTACCAGTTTTGAAGCAAAAAAAAACAACAATTGAATGAAAATTGACTAAAGAAAGCTGGCAACAAAACTGGTTGAACATTAGAAAGAACAATATATTAAAGATATGAGCCATCAAGAAGAACATTCCCCTATACCTAGCAAAGATGCCAATGACCGTAACATCCAAAAAGTACCAGAAATTTAAAGATCATCCTACATAATCAGAAATATTTTACGGTTAAGTATTCTCATTTTTTGATAATAAAAACTTTTAGTATTATTAAGTTTGCATGCTAGCTAGCCTTCAATTAATTTTAAGAACCAATTGTTCCAGTTGACCCAAATGATGGTCTGATGACAGTCCACTGTTGAAATGATGTGTTAGCTCATGGTCAAAATGAATCAATAGCTTCTGGCAAGATGTGAAGGAAGGAAAAGTATTTTTGTTTTCCTTTTTAAAAAATAATGGTAAGTAAACCTTTTTTTTACAAATATTTTCAAACTTTAATTATATTTTTTACTTTGTAATTTGAGCTTCTATTAATACTACAAATCCATGCATTCATGCATATATTTTAAAATTTGTACAGCCATTTATCAAAAGAAATTTTTTTTACCAGGTTTGAAGCAAAAAAAAAAACAACATTGAATGAAAATTGACTAAAGAAAGCTGGCAACAAAACTGGTTGAACATTAGAAGGAACAATATATTAAAGATATGAGCCATCAAGAAGAACATTCCCCTATACCTAGCAAAGATGCCAATGACCATAACATCCAACAAGTACCAGAAATTTAAAGATCATCCTACATAATCAGAAATATTTTACGGTTAAGTATTCTCATTTTTTGATAATAAAGAACTTTTAGTATTATTAAGTTTGCATGTTAGCTAGCCTTTAATTAATTTTAAGAAACAATTGTTCCAGTTGACCCAAATGATGGTCTGATGACAGTCCACTGTTGGAATGATGTGTTAGCTCATGGTAAAAATTAATCAATAGCTTCTGGCAAGATGTGAAGGAAGGGAAAGTATATTTGTTTTGTTTTTCAATAAAATAATGGCAAGTAACCCTTTTTTTACAAATATTTTCAAACTTTAATTATATTTTTTACTTTGTAATTTGAGCTTCTATTAACACTACTAATCCATGCATTCATGCATATATTTTAAAATTTGTACAGCCATTTATCAAAAGAAATTTTTTTTACCAGGTTTAAAGCAAAAAAAAAACAACAAATAAATGAAGCTCGACTAAAGAAAACTGGCAACAAAACTGGTTGAACATTGGAAAAAACAATATATTAAACATATGTGCCATCAAGAAGAACATTCCCCTATACCTAGCAAAGGTGCCAATGACCATAACATCCAACAAGCACCAGAAATTTAAAGATCATCCTACATAATCAGAAATATTTTACGGTTAAGTATTCTCATTTTTTGATAATAAAAAACTTTTAGTATTATTAAGTTTGCATGTTATCTAGCCTTCAATTAATTTTAAGAACCAATTGTTCCAGTTGACCCAAATGATGGTCTGATGACAGTCCATTGTTGAGATGATGTGTTAGCTCATAGTAAAAATGAATCAATAGCTTCTGGCAAGATGTGAAGGAAGGGAAAGTATATTTGTTTTGTTTTTCAATAAAATAATGGTAAGAAACCCTTTTTTTTTAAAATTTTTTCAAACTTTAATTATATTTTTACTTTGTAATTTGAGCTTCTATTAACACTACTAATCCATGCATTCATGCATAAATTTAAAAATTTGTACAGCCATTTATCAAAAGAGATTTTTTTTACCAGTTTTGAAGCAAAAAAAAACAACAATTGAATGAAAATTGACTAAAGAAAGCTGGCAACAAAACTGGTTGAACATTAGAAAGAACAATATATTAAAGATATGAGCCATCAAGAAGAACATTCCCCTATACCTAGCAAAGATGCCAATGACCGTAACATCCAACAAGTACCAGAAATTTAAAGATCATTCTACATAATCAGAAATATTTTACGGTTAAGTATTCTCATTTTTTGATAATAAAAACTTTTAGTATTATTAAGTTTGCATGCTAGCTAGCCTTCAATTAATTTTAAGAACCAATTGTTCCAGTTGACCCAAATGATGGTCTGATGACAGTCCACTGTTGAAATGATGTGTTAGCTCATGGTCAAAATGAATCAATAGCTTCTGGCAAGATGTGAAGGAAGGGAAAGTATTTTTGTTTTCCTTTTTAAAAAATAATGGTAAGTAAACCTTTTTTTTACAAATATTTTCAAACTTTAATTATATTTTTTACTTTGTAATTTGAGCTTCTATTAATACTACAAATCCATGCATTCATGCATATATTTTAAAATTTGTACAGCCATTTATCAAAAGAAAAAACAACTTTGAATGAAAATTGACTAAAGAAAGCTGGCAACAAAACTGGTTGAACATTAGAAGGAACAATATATTAAAGATATGAGCCATCAAGAAGAACATTCCCCTATACCTAGTAAAGATATCAATGACCATAACATCCAACAAGCACAAGAAATTTAAAAATCATCCTACATAATCAGAAATATTTTACGGTTAAGTATTCTCATTTTATGATAATAAAAACTTTTAGTATTATTAAGTTTGCATGTTAGCTAGCCTTTAATAAATTTTAAGAACCAATTGTTCCAGTTGACCCAAATGATGGTCTGATGACAGTCCACTGTTGGAATGATGTGTTAGCTCATGGTCAAAATGAATCAATAGTTTCGGGCAAGATGTGAAGGAAGGAAAAGTATTTTTGTTTTGTTTTTCAATAAAATAATGTAAGTAACACTTTTTATTACTAATATTTTCAAACTTTAATTATATTTTTTACTTTGTAATTTGAGCTTCTATTAACACTACTAATCCATGCATTCATGCATATATTTTAAAATTTGTACAGCCATTTATCAAAAGAAATTTTTTTTACCAGGTTTAAAGCAAAAAAAAAACAACAAATAAATGAAGCTCGACTAAAGAAAGCTGGCAACAAAACTGGTTGAACATTGGAAAAAACAATATATTAAACATATGTGCCATCAAGAAGAACATTCCCCTATACCTAGCAAAGATGCCAATGACCATAACATCCAACAAGCACCAGAAATTTAAAGATCATCCTACATAATCAGAAATATTTTACGGTTAAGTATTCTCATTTTTTAATAATAAAAAACTTTTAGTATTATTAAGTTTGCATGTTATCTAGCCTTCAATTAATTTTAAGAACCAATTGTTCCAGTTGACCCAAATGATGGTCTGATGACAGTCCATTGTTGAGATGATGTGTTAGCTCATAGTAAAAATGAATCAATAGCTTCTGGCAAGATGTGAAGGAAGGGAAAGTATATTTGTTTTGTTTTTCAATAAAATAATGGTAAGAAACCCTTTTTTTTTAAAATTTTTTTCAAACTTTAATTATATTTTTACTTTGTAATTTGAGCTTCTATTAACACTACTAATCCATGCATTCATGCATAAATTTAAAAATTTGTACAGTCATTTATCAAAAGAGATTTTTTTTACCAGTTTTGAAGCAAAAAAAAACAACAATTGAATGAAAATTGACTAAAGAAAGCTGGCAACAAAACTGGTTGAACATTAGAAGGAACAATATATTAAAGATATGAGCCATCAAGAAGAACATTCCCCTATACCTAGCAAAGATGCCAATGACCATAACATCCAACAAGTACCAGAAATTTAAAGATCATCCTACATAATCAGAAATATTTTACGGTTAAGTATTCTCATTTTTTGATAATAAAGAACTTTTAGTATTATTAAGTTTGCATGTTAGCTAGCCTTTAATTAATTTTAAGAAACAATTGTTCCAGTTGACCCAAATTATGGTCTGATGACAGTCCACTGTTGGAATGATGTGTTAGCTCATGGTAAAAATTAATCAATAGCTTCTGGCAAGATGTGAAGGAAGGGAAAGTATTTTTGTTTTGTTTTTCAATAAAATAATGGTAAGTAACCCTTTTTTTACAAATATTTTCAAACTTTAATTATATTTTTTACTTTGTAATTTGAGCTTCTATTAACACTACTAATCCATGCATTCATGCATATATTTTAAAATTTGTACAGCCATTTATCAAAAGAAATTTTTTTTACCAGGTTTAAAGCAAAAAAAAAACAACAAATAAATGAAGCTCGACTAAAGAAAGCTGGCAACAAAACTGGTTGAACATTGGAAAAAACAATATATTAAACATATGTGCCATCAAGAAGAACATTCCCCAATACCTGGCAAAGATGCCAATGACCATAACATCCAACAAGCACCAGAAATTTAAAGATCATCCTACATAATCAGAAATATTTTACGGTTAAGTATTCTCATTTTTTGATAATAAAAAAACTTTTAGTATTATTAAGTTTGCATGTTATCTAGCCTTCAATTAATTTTAAGAACCAATTGTTCCAGTTGACCCAAATGATGGTCTGATGACAGTCCATTGTTGAGATGATGTGTTAGCTCATAGTAAAAATGAATCAATAGCTTCTGGCAAGATGTGAAGGAAGGGAAAGTATATTTGTTTTGTTTTTCAATAAAATAATGGTAAGAAACCCTTTTTTTAAAAAATTTTTTCAAACTTTAATTATATTATTTACTTTGTAATTTGAGCTTCTATTAACACTACTAATCCATGCATTCATGCATATATTTTAAAATTTGTACAGCCATTTATCAAAAGAAATTTTTTTTACCAGGTTTAAAGCAAAAAAAAAACAACAAATAAATGAAGCTCGACTAAAGAAAGCTGGCAACAAAACTGGTTGAACATTGGAAAAAACAATATATTAAACATATGTGCCATCAAGAAGAACATTCCCCTATACCTAGCAAAGATGCCAATGACCATAACATCCAACAAGCACCAGAAATTTAAAGATCATCCTACATAATCAGAAATATTTTACGGTTAAGTATTCTCATTTTTTAATAATAAAAAACTTTTAGTATTATTAAGTTTGCATGTTATCTAGCCTTCAATTAATTTTAAGAACCAATTGTTCCAGTTGACCCAAATGATGGTCTGATGACAGTCCATTG
Organism: Bulinus truncatus; assembly: GCA_021962125.1. NCBI lineage: Eukaryota > Metazoa > Mollusca > Gastropoda > Planorbidae > Bulinus > Bulinus truncatus. The sequence continues at coordinate 3,419,855 of JAGDYQ010000109.1, forward strand.
TTGAGATGATGTGTTAGCTCATAGTAAAAATGAATCAATAGCTTCTGGCAAGATGTGAAGGAAGGGAAAGTATATTTGTTTTGTTTTTCAATAAAATAATGGTAAGAAACCCTTTTTTTTTTAAATTTTTTCAAACTTTAATTATATTTTTACTTTGTAATTTGAGCTTCTATTAACACTACTAATCCATGCATTCATGCATAAATTTAAAAATTTGTACAGCCATTTATCAAAAGAGATTTTTTTTACCAGTTTTGAAGCAAAAAAAAACAACAATTGAATGAAAATTGACTAAAGAAAGCTGGCAACAAAACTTGTTGAACATTAGAAAGAACAATATATTAAAGATATGAGCCATCAAGAAGAACATTCCCCTATACCTAGCAAAGATGCCAATGACCGTAACATCCAAAAAGTACCAGAAATTTAAAGATCATCCTACATAATCAGAAATATTTTACGGTTAAGTATTCTCATTTTTTGATAATAAAAAACTTTTAGTATTATTAAGTTTGCATGCTAGCTAGCCTTCAATTAATTTTAAGAACCAATTGTTCCAGTTGACCAAAATGATGGTCTGATGACAGTCCACTGTTGAAATGATGTGTTAGCTCATGGTCAAAATGAATCAATAGCTTCTGGCAAGATGTGAAGGAAGGGAAAGTATTTTTGTTTTCCTTTTTAAAAAAAAATGGTAAGTAAACCTTTTTTTTACAAATATTTTCAAACTTTAATTATATTTTTTACTTTGTAATTTGAGCTTCTATTAATACTACAAATCCATGCATTCATGCATATATTTTAAAATTTGTACAGCCATTTATCAAAAGAAATTTTTTTTACCAGGTTTGAAGCAAAAAAAAAACAACATTGAATGAAAATTGACTAAAGAAAGCTGGCAACAAAACTGGTTGAACATTAGAAGGAACAATATATTAAAGATATGAGCCATCAAGAAGAACATTCCCCTATACCTAGCAAAGATATCAATGACCATAACATCCAACAAGCACAAGAAATTTAAAAATCATCCTACATAATCAGAAATATTTTACGGTTAAGTATTCTCATTTTATGATAATAAAAACTTTTAGTATTATTAAGTTTGCATGTTAGCTAGCCTTTAATAAATTTTAAGAACCAATTGTTCCAGTTGACCCAAATGATGGTCTGATGACAGTCCACTGTTGGAATGATGTGTTAGCTCATGGTCAAAATGAATCAATAGTTTCGGGCAAGATGTGAAGGAAGGAAAAGTATTTTTGTTTTGTTTTTCAATAAAATAATGTAAGTAACACTTTTTATTACTAATATTTTCAAACTTTAATTATATTTTATTCTTTGTAATTTGAGCTTCTATTAACACTACAAATCCATGCATTCATGCATATATTTTAAAATTTGTACAGCCATTTATCAAAAGAAATTTTTTTTTACCAGGTTTAAAGCAAAAAAAGCAACAAATGAATGAAGCTCGACTAAAGAAAGCTGGCAACAAAACTGGTTGAACATTGGAAAAAACAATATATTAAACATATGAGCCATCAAGAAGAACATTCCCCTATACCTAGCAAAGATGCCAATGACCATAACATCCAACAAGCACCAGAAATTTAAAGATCATCCTACATAATCAGAAATATTTTACGGTTAAGTATTCTCATTTTTTGATAATAAAAAACTTTTAGTATTATTAAGTTTGCATGTTATCTAGCCTTCAATTAATTTTAAGAACCAATTGTTCCAGTTGACCCAAATGATGGTCTGATGACAGTCCATTGTTGAGATGATGTGTTAGCTCATAGTAAAAATGAATCAATAGCTTCTGGCAAGATGTGAAGGAAGGGAAAGTATATTTGTTTTGTTTTTCAATAAAATAATGGTAAGAAACCCTTTTTTTTTTAAATTTTTTCAAACTTTAATTATATTTTTACTTTGTAATTTGAGCTTCTATTAACACTACTAATCCATGCATTCATGCATAAATTTAAAAATTTGTACAGCCATTTATCAAAAGAGATTTTTTTTACCAGTTTTGAAGCAAAAAAAAACAACAATTGAATGAAAATTGACTAAAGAAAGCTGGCAACAAAACTGGTTGAACATTAGAAAGAACAATATATTAAAGATATGAGCCATCAAGAAGAACATTCCCCTATACCTAGCAAAGATGCCAATGACCGTAACATCCAACAAGTACCAGAAATTCAAAGATCATCCTACATAATCAGAAATATTTTACGGTTAAGTATTCTCATTTTTTGATAATAAAAACTTTTAGTATTATTAAGTTTGCATGCTAGCTAGCCTTCAATTAATTTTAAGAACCAATTGTTCCAGTTGACCCAAATGATGGTCTGATGACAGTCCACTGTTGAAATGATGTGTTAGCTCATGGTCAAAATGAATCAATAGCTTCTGGCAAGATGTGAAGGAAGGGAAAGTATTTTTGTTTTCCTTTTTAAAAAATAATGGTAAGTAAACCTTTTTTTTACAAATATTTTCAAACTTTAATTATATTTTTTACTTTGTAATTTGAGCTTCTATTAATACTACAAATCCATGCATTCATGCATATATTTTAAAATTTGTACAGCCATTTATCAAAAGAAAAAACAACATTGAATGAAAATTGACTAAAGAAAGCTGGCAACAAAACTGGTTGAACATTAGAAGGAACAATATATTAAAGATATGAGCCATCAAGAAGAACATTCCCCTATACCTAGCAAAGATATCAATGACCATAACATCCAACAAGCACAAGAAATTTAAAAATCATCCTACATAATCAGAAATATTTTACGGTTAAGTATTCTCATTTTATGATAATAAAAAACTTTTAGTATCATTAAGTTTGCATGTTAGCTAGCCTTTAATAAATTTTAAGAACCAATTGTTCCAGTTGACCCAAATGATGGTCTGATTACAGTCCACTGTTGGAATGATGTGTTAGCTCATGGTAAAAATGAATCAATAGCTTCTGGCAAGATGTGAAGAAAGGGAAATAATTTTGTTTTGTTTTTCAATAAAATAATGGTAAGTAACCCTTTTTTACAAATATTTTCAAACTTTAATTTTATTTTTTACTTTGTAATTTGAGCTTCTATTAATACTACTAATCCATGCATTCATGCATATATTTTAAAATTTTTACAGCCATTTATGAAAAGAAATTTTTTTTACCAGGTTTGAAGCAAAAAAAAAAAACAACAAATGAATGAAAATTGACTAAAGAAAGCTGGCAACAAAAAGGGCCGTCCATAAAGTACGTCACGCTCCAAGGGGGGGAGGGGGTATAAGAAAGTGTGACAGTTTGTGACAATGGGGAGGGGGGGGGTCAGGCCAAGTGTGACGTCACATTTTTAAAATATATTTTTAATTTTCTTTCTAATTTAAATTTTTATTTTTTTAGTAAAACTTAACAGTTTTAAAAATAATTTAAAAAAAATTTTGTGAAACACTTGAATTAGTTTTATGTCAAAATAGCATGAAACGCATATATTTTCAATGTGTTTCACAATTCCTCATGAGCGCTAATATACTGTTGCGAAGCTTTGTTTTATGTGTAGCCTTACCGGAGGTGTTATTATTTCTTTGTTGTCTGCTGCATAATTATATCACTGATCAAGAAATTTGTAAATTTGTATTATAATACAAAAAAAGTAATTGAAGGTGCAATCCATAACTTCGTTAAAATAATCTTGATGCCTTATTCCTTGCAACCAGTGCAACCAGGAAGAAATGCTTATAATCGTGTGGAACGTCGAATGGCTCCATTTAGCAGAGAACTGTCTGGTGTCATATTGCCAGCCCCGTAGCGTGAAAATACTACAGCAGGGGTCAGGCAATAGTGGGGGGGGGGCAATTAATACATTTTACAAAGTGGAACAAATAAGCAAAGGGTGCCAGACAAAACTCAGAGGGGCCCGGCCCTCCTGCTGTCCCCCCCCCCCGCACGCTACGGGCCTGCATATTGCCAAATTAACATCATGGCAGTCACTTTGATTCGCAGGGCAGAACAATAAATGAGGATTTGGAAAGAACAAACTTCAAGTTTGCAGGTGAAACGTTAGATGAAATATTGGTCGCATGTGATTGTTGACCAATTTCCAATTGTTGCAAAATATTTCAACCCTGAGAAATCTGAATTGGATGCAACTGGACTGATGTCAAAGGCTAAGGAATGGTTTGACCATCACGTTCGCACCAGCCAATACTTCACTCAAATTTTGAAATGTCAGGACATAAAATGTTGCGACAGAGTACGGAACTCATTTTTCAACGTTTTACCTTCGAGATTATTTCATCCTTCAGTGTTCGTGGCACAAACTTTCAAATTTGATGACATTATGCCAAAATCAACGGGAGTTTTTGAAGTGCAACCATATGCTCTTTATTGTCCATCTTTGCAGACCAGCTTACATGATCGAATTTGCAAAGTGTGTCACTTATACTTTGCCTCACAAAAACAATGTTGAAGAAACATACAGAATAACACAGAGCTCGGGCGCAGGAGAATGTAAAAAAGTAAAGTTCCCTTAGCCCTAAAGGGCCAGATGAAGTGTAGCAATCCTCTGTTTCTATAACCTAGGCATATGAATGGATTGTGTCAGGTACCCATTTAAAGCTGGGTGGACTTGGGGACTTTCACCAGGACCTGAAAAAAAGTCCTAAGGTTCTCACTGAGATTCGAACCCGGGACCCTCCGGTCGACAGTCAAGCACTCTACACCACTCGACCACCCGTCTCCTAGGAGAATGTAAAAAAAGTAAAGTTCCCTTCTTAGCCCTAACGGGCCTTCGGGGCAGATGAAGTGTAGAATTCATCTGTTTCTATAACCTCGGCATATGAAGGGATTGTGTGGTTAGCACAACGCCCAGCCGCCTTTACTTCCCCAACTTAAAGTCAGGTACCCATTTTAAAGCTGGGTGGACTTGTGGGAGACTTTGCACCAAATTTCACATGGAAAAATTCCATGGGCCTCACCGAGGATCGAACCCAGGACTCTCAGGTCGACAGTCGAGTATCTACACCACTCGGCCATCCGTCCCACGTAGGAGAATGTGCCAACCCCAAATTTTTTTTTTCCCGAATCAACTCAAATAAAACGCATACGTTCTTTGAGAATCGCTGCTAGAAGGCAAAGAGAACTCATGGCAAATATTGGCAGAATGGAAAAGGAACTTTCAGAGGATGTTGAGTAGCTAGATGAGGATGAAGTTGATCTGTTTGCAACCAATGCTCCCTCTAAGGTGTGGTATGAAGTGAGCAAAAAATTTGTCTCCGAGCGACATTTTGTTTGAGGCCAAAATTTGTGAGCAATTTAAACGATGTCGTCCGTCGGAGTGAGCGATAGTACGTGTAGTATGAGCGACGCTCTGAATTCATATAAGCGATCGCTCACACGCTCAGCTTAGAGGGAACATTGTTTGCAACTATCCTTCCAGGAAACGATGATGGGGAAAGACTTATGTCAGTCCTAACTATGGATGAACACTTCACTTCACCATGGATGGATGATGTCTAATGAATATTTTTCAATTAAACATAATTCACAGGCCCGCTATAAACATATTCATTATAGCACCAGAGCTGCTCACATAATTTGTCAATCTAGTCCTTTTTTAGTCGCATTGTTTTGTTTCCCTTGTTATTATTTGACCACTGGTTCAGGTCAAGTTTCGCTAATCTACTTCTTATTCTGTGTCGATAGAATGCATAATTGGAAGATTATCTCAAAGTTGACCTCATCCATTGTAAGTGAATAGGTAGCAGATAAATGGTGTTTATTTGTCAAGTCTAATTTTTGCAATTTTTTTTTTCAAATTAAATTGATTGAGTTAGTGTTTCAAAGAATAACTGAGACAACTGTTGACAATTATTATTCTACTATTAAAGTTATTTAATAATCTGATAGTTCTTTTAATACTTATATTTTAAGGAAATTTAATATTGAAGTACGATTTAAGTTTTCGATTAAATTTTAATTAGTTGTTAATTAAAAATTTTTTTCGAAAGTGTGACGTACTATAGGGGGGGGGGGGGTCCCGAGATTTGTGACACTTTGAGACAGGGGGGAGAGGGGGGGGGTCAAAAATCGTCAAAATTAGCGTGACGTACTTTATGGACGGCCCCAAACGGGTTGAACATTAGAAAGAACAATATATTAAAGATATGTGCCATCAAGAAGAGCATTCCCCTATACCTAGCAAAGATGTCAATGACCATAGCATCCAACAAGCACCAGAAATTTAAAGATCATCAAACATAATCAGAAATATTTTACGGTTAAGTATTCTCATTTTTTGATAATAAAAAACTTTTAGTATTATTAAGTTTGCATGTTAAATAGCCTTCAATTAATTTTAAGAACCAATTGTTCCAGTTGACCCAAATGATGGTCTGATGACAGTCCACTGTTGGAATGATGTGTTAGCTCATGGTAAAAATTAATCAATAGCTTCTGGCAAGATGTGAAGGAAGGGAAAGTATTTTTGTTTTGTTTTTCAATAAAATAATGGTAAGTAACCCTTTTTTTACAAATATTTTCAAACTTTAATTATATTTTTTACTTTGTAATTTGAGCTTCTATTAATACTAATAATCCATGCATTCATGCATATATTTTAAAATTTGTACAGCCATTTATCAAAAGAAATTTTTTTACTAGGTTTGAAGCAAAAAAAAAACAACAAATGAATGAAAATTGACTAAAGAAAGCTGGCAACAAAAACTGGTTGAATCTTTGAAGGAACAATATATTAAATATATGAGCCATCAAGAAGAACCTTCCCCAATACCTAGCATAGATGCCAATGACCATAACATCCAACAAGTACCAGAAATATAAAGATCGTCCTACATAATCAGAAATATTTTACGGTTAAGTATTCTCATTTTTTGATAATAAAAACTTTTAGTATTATTAAGTTTGCATGTTAGCTAGCCTACAACTAATTTTAAGAACCAATTGTTCCAGTTGACCCAAATGATGGTCTGATGACAGTCCACTATGGGAATGATGTGTTAGCTCATGGTAAAAATTAATCAATAGCTTCTGGCAAGATGTGAAGGAAGGGAAATTATTTTTGTTTTGTTTTTCAATAAAATATTGGTAAGTAACCCTTTTTTTTTAGAAATATTTTCAAACTTAAATTATATTTTTTACTTTGTAATTTGAGCTTCTTTTAATACTAATAATCCATGCATTCATGCATATATTTTAAAATTTGTACAGATATTTATCAGAAGAAATTTTTTTACCAGGTTTGAAGCAAAAAAAAAAAACAACAAATGAATGAAAATTGACTAAAGAAAGCTGGCAACAAAAACTGGTTGAATCTTTGAAGGAACTATATATTAAAGATATGAGCCATCAAGAAGAACATTCCCCTATACCTAGCATAGAAGCCAATGACCATAACATCCAACAAGTACCAGAAATTTAATAATCATCATACATAATCAGAAATATTTTACGGTTCAGTATTCTCATTTTTTGATAATAAAAAACTTTTAGTATTATTAAGTTTGCATGTTAGCAAGCCTTCAATTAATTTTAAGAACCAATTGTTCCAGTTGACCCAAATGATGGTTTGATGACAGTCCACTGATGGAATCATGTGTTAGCTCATGGTAAAAATGAATCAATAGCTTCTGGCAAGATGTGAAGGAAGGGAAAGTATTTTTGTTTTGTTTTTCAATAAAATAATGGTAAGTAACCCTTTTTTTACAAATATTTTCAAACTGGGGCCCTTGTTGGCTCTCGGCGCTCGCCCCTCGGTGTAACACACAACTGGGTGTAACACACAACTGGGTGTAACACACAACTGGGTGTAACACACAATTAGGTGTGTTTGTGTGTTTTCAGCTGTTGCCAGTTGTCTGATGAATTAGTCGATGATATGACAATCACTCTTTTGATACAGTCGCTATCATGAAGTCGCTGTTGTGACAGTCGCTGTTTTGACAGTCGCTATTAAGCCCCCGAGCCGTTATGAACATAACAAATACTGTAATACACGATATATACAATGAAATAGTCCACAGGCTGTACTGGAGCAAGCCCCATGGCACAACTACATGAATGCGACTCACATTTCACTTACAAAATGTCTTCACTGATCTCCCTTGAATGTACCGTCTTCACTCGTCAAACTGCCCCGGGGAGACAACACTATTGACTCAGAGGCCAATCGCCCACGTACCCTCCTCACCAGTGGCGCAACCAAATCATCAATACATAATTTACGTTATAAAGTTACAAAAAAGACTGTCAAACTGTCTTTTTTCAATATGTGAGCCCCCCCCCCCCGCCACTGTTTCTCACAGTCATGTGATCCTTGACCAACCATGAACTCACTCTACATGGTCTGACTCGTCATCCAAGCATGCTTGACCTTACCAGAACCAAAGGTCACACAAACCTGCACATTAAAATTCAACAAGAAAGGAAATAATACAAATAGCGAGAAAAGGGGTGATAACTAGGGAAAAGACGGCAATAAGTTTTGAATTAACATTAATTCAAATAAAAGTAATGTCTACGTTTCATCGGTTTAGATCAGCCAGATTTTTATTGAATGTCATTCTCATGTCAACTGTAATTAACATTGACTTTAAAGTAAAAAGTAAACAACAACAATATCTCCATCAAATCATGTCCTACCACTACATAATCGAGAGTTGATGTTTTACTTTTTTTTTATTGTTTCTGTTAAATACAGACAAACTTATAAACAGCAGTTATATTACTATAGCTACAATGAATAATCAGAAAGAACCCGGAGCACTGCATGAGAAACAATCAGCTAACATGTCCTCGTATGGTAACAGACGACAACGTATTTTTAAAGCTTTCTTCACATACGCTTCAAGTACCTCGCTGCATTGAGTCGGATATATCCACAGCTCCCAACAGGATAGGTCGAACATTATTATGATATTTCGCTTCAGTGGCATCTGCACTATTGTACCACATATATATATATAGGTCAGTTGATATAAAAATATTGCGTGACACTTCTATGGTACTGTTATAGGTAAACTAGTTGCAAGTACCCGGCTTTGCCCGGGTTTAAAATAAGGTTTTCTGTTTACCTTCTGTTTTCTCCCTCCCCCTCTCTCCCTTTCCCTCCCTCCCTCTCCCTCCCTCTCTCACATCTTTCTCCATCTCCCGCTCTCCCCTCTCCCCCTCCTTCTCTCCCAACGTCCATCCTCCCTCTCTCCTTCCCTCCCCTCTCTCCTTCCCTCCCCTCTCTCCTTCCCTCCCTAACCCCTGTCTCCCTCCTTTCTTCCTCCCTCCCCTTTCCACCTCTCCCTCCCCCTCTCCCCCCCTTCCTCCCTCCCTCATTCCCTCTCTCTCCCTCCCTGCCCCTCTCACTCTTTATCTCTCTCCCTCCCTCTCTCCCACCCTCTCTCTCTCCCTCCCTCCCCTCTCTCTCCCTCCCTTCCTTTCTCTCTCCCATCTCCCTCTCCCCCTGCTCCCTCTCCCATCTTCCTCTCTCCCCCTTTTCTCTCTCTCCCTCCCCCTCTCTCCCCCTTCCTCCCTCCCTCATTCCCTCTCTCTCCCTCCCTGCCCCCTCACTCTTTATCTCTCTCCCTCCCTCTCTCCCACCCTCTCTCTCTTCCTCCCTCCCCTCTCTCTCCCTCCCTACCCCCTCTCTCTCCCTCCCTTCCTTTCTCTTTCCATCTCCCCCAACTCCCTCCCCCATCTCCCTCTCTCCCCCTCTTTTTCTCCCCCTGTCCACCCCCCTCCCTCCTCTCTCCCCCTCCCTCCTACCCTCCTTTCCTCTCTCTCTCTCCTCCTGCCCCCCTCTCTCTCTCTCTTTCTCTCTCTCTCTCTCTCTCTCTCTATATATATATATATATATATATATATATATATATATATATACTTATTATTATGGCTTCACACTTCTTCTAAAATCCTTCTTCATTTATTTATCTTCCTCAAACTGTACTAATCAGGGAGCATGAAAAAAACAACAACAATTCTTTGCATCACAAAGGCACAATACAGCACCAGCGCGCAAGTTCTATTCGAATCGGGAAATGACGTCACAGAGGAATTTAATTTATGGCGCCGTCGAGATTACTTTAATATAGTAAAATACTAAAATAAAAAAAAATTAATTATAATTAAACTACCCATCGAGATGAAACGAAACCTGTCCTATAACCTTCCCCATGTAATTATGTGTATGTGTAACAAATTTCATGTTATCTGTTTTTCTGGATCTTGAGTTATAAGGGAACAGACAGACAGACAGACAGACAGACAGACAAAAAATGCGTCTTATAAGTATAGAGATACAAGACACCATAAACATACAATATATATAAAAGCAATTGGGCTCTGTGTTAAATCGAAAGAAATAATACAAGAGTATTTCAGTTTCAAATTCTATCATGACAAAATCTGATCTACCATAGACCAAAAATAACCTAGCCTATATAGATCAAGCCTAAGGGGATATGACTCTATGCAAAGGTATGCTGGGAACAGCTTGTAGTATTTAAAACATCTACAATCGAGGTCACTTGGTCGCACATCTAATACGAGCTTTGTCGAGATTCGTATATTAATAATAACTTTACTAATTTTGTAAGCGACAGTAATATTATAATAGGGATGGACAAACTAAGGCCCGCGGGCCTCATGCGGCCCGTCAGAGTATATTATGCGGGCCGTCTAGATGTATAAGTAGCGCTTCTATGTCGATATTAATTTTCTTTCTTTGGAGTTTTCGCTCTATTTGAAATTTTATTCCGAATATTTGATTCGAATCTAGGGATATTAAATAGGTTTTATGGCTCCAGAATATTAGTAAGATATGCTTGACCTACAAGCAGACTATGACCTTAAGGAGAAGTTCAAATTAGCTCTTCTGCTGGAGTTTTTGAGGATTTTGCCAGCAGCGACATTTCCACACCTAAAAAACTTTGCTGCCAAGCTTTAGTTACTAGCTAGGTCCACATACATTTGTGAGCAAGAGTTTTCTTGTATAAAAATAAACATGTCTAAGAACAGATCGATGTTGACTGACTGCAATAAACTTTTGTTAAAATAATTATGAATAGTAAAGTCCAGAGGCGTAGAGAGGGGGGGGCAAGGCAACTTGCTCCCGTGGCATTTTACCTTTTTAATACCTTTTTAGCGCACCCCCATTCGAAAACCATATAATATTATATGTAAAATATACCATTTGGCGCCACTGAACCTCGGCGCCCAGGGACATATGTACCCCGCCCCCCCCCTCGCTACGCCTCTGGTAAAGTCTTATTACTAAATTAGCAATTGATAAAATTCGTATTTTAAAATGTAATGTGCATGTGTAATAGAGTGTGAATTTGAAATAAAATGACAAATACATAGTTATTACGGTGTATTCTGATAATACCGTTATTATCATTAGTTCATATTTTCCTTCGTTGTAAATTGTAATTGAAGTAGGGAAAACATATATCTGCGCCCGCCAATAACACTCTTTTTTCAATGTGGCCCTTCGTAGAAAAAGTTTGCCCACCTCTGATTTATAATATTATACACATTTCATAACCCATTTACGTGTTTTTCAATTTTTCAACCATTACCAAAGGGTAACATGTGTTCTTATTGAATTGGAAACGTGTCAATATTATTTACCTTATCGATTGACAACTATACAATAACTACCACGCCCATTTCCATTTTTTAAAGAAAATAACGAGATTGGCAAATGTTTACCGAGAAAACCATTTTTCTCCATCATTTCTCTCTATCCTACCAATCTGCAGTGATGTTCTGTTGATATTTGTTGCATTGTTCCGCTGACATAAGTAAGTAAAGACTTTAGAATAGTAATTCTTTTTTTTTAAATATAACTTATCATGACTACCGCTATGTGCATGTAAAAATAAATTGTGAATGCCTGAACATGTTTTACATACTAAGCGTAAATTGTCTTTGAAGTTTTCAAGTTTAAGATCTAGAATATAATTTCAGAATTCAGCAATTTATTTTATGATGAGCTCTTGATACATTCAATATCATGATGAATCGTAGATATGTTATCGTTCAGATCAGATTTTGTTAAGAACAGAACTTTTCTTGGAATTTTGATTATCCTAGGCAAAGAGTAATATATAATTAGGGGCCAAAGTATTAGCTTTGGGCTCACTGTAGCACCATGTTTTTTCTTTGAGGTTTTTTTTTTGGAAGTGAAGGGCCATTTGCGGTGACTTAATTTTCCTAATCTTAAAGAACGGTTCTGATAATTAGGGTCTTAGTATTGATTGTTTGATTTTAGTATCTAACTAATCGTCAATAAGCTGGTAATCGTCAATAAGTTGGTAATCGTCAATGAGCTGTTAATCGTCAATAAGTTGTTAATCGTCAATAAGCTAGTAATCGTCAACAAAAAGTAAAATCGAACACAGCATCTAAATATATCACAATAAAGCAAAATGTGTCGAGATTTGTCGAAATGTGTCAAAATGTGTCAAACTTGTTTGAATACGTCCAAAATGCAAAGAGGTCTGCTTTATTAGAGAAAAGATTTACTCACATTATTTGTTCGGTTCAATTAGCTCTCATAGTTTAATATTTCATTGTACTCTAACAATAACATCTGTCATTTCAAAACTTTGCAGAACATTCAATGCAGAATAAATAAAAATTGAAGATGACAAGCACAGAGGGTAAATATAAATGGTTAATAAAAGTTCTAGATTTTTCTTAATTTAAAAAATAGTTAATACACTTACTTGGCAAAGAGCAAAACAATCTAAATTGCATTAAATATATATATTAATAAATATTCTTATATCTTAAATCACTTGCACTGTTTTGTATAAATGAATTTCTTGATGATTGTATTGTTACAACTCTTTAAATTCTGTTTATAAAATCAAAACAACACACAGGCGTGGATTCCAAGAGTATTTACTAATATCTATAAAAACAACAACAACGGCAACATGGCCACTCTCTTGCCGGCTTCCTACGTCACTCTCTCTCTTGCGTCATCGCGTTCACTCTGTAGACTGTACGGTGCGCACCGAGAGGGTCGTAACAGTATGCATTTGCATTTATTAATTGACACGTGTCACGTATATTTGTCATGTGTCATGTATGTTTGACATGTGTCATTCAAATTTGACATGTCTCACGTATATTTGACATGTGTCATTTAAATTTTACATGTGTCACGTATATTTCACTTGTGTCACGTATATTTGACATGTGTCATTTAAATTTGACATGTGTCACGTATATTTGACATGCGTCGTTTAAATTTGACATGTGTCACGTATATTTGACATGTGTCATATAGTCTCCGTGACCATTCCACTAAGATTCTATGTTGGGGATAAAAGATTGGCATACTACACAACTCTCATCATTGGTTTATATGGTCTAAAAGATTCACATCCACTCTTTATAGGGGCTTTATAATAACGGTAGATTTTAATCTGCGGATGCCAAATACCTGCCAAGTCTACAAAAAAATTAACTACATATATATATATGTTTTGTTAAAAATAATTTAAATAGTAAAGAGTTTTAATGATAAAAATTTATTGAGGCTGAGCAATTTCTGATTCCTGTTATAAATATATTGACCATTTGTTCTGCTACACAATTGTTACATAATAGATACCTGATTTATATCATTATACTGTTGGTTAAACGTACAACCCGGGAAGAACGATAAAGATGCAAGAATATAGCTTAGCTATTTGTGTGATATTTCTTATAAAATATTGAAAACAAAGAACAGATCTATCAACAACAAATTGACCAGTCGCAATTATTCAATTTAAAATAAAATTAATTCTGCTAAAAAGTAAATTTGCACATTAAATAACATCACTCAGAAATCAGGCCCACCGACAGAAATTTCGAGTCCCTGGGCATGGGTGACATGGGCCCCCGTGCTGATATTAATATTTTCAAAAGTTGATTGGCCAGCTCAGTCCGGGCCCCTAACCCTAAATTGAACAAAATGATTGATGTTTTATAGCCGTTATTATTAAACTTTGTCAAAAAGCTCAAATCATGCACGGGGGGGGGGCCTCAGGTCATGAACGGGTTGTTGAGGGTCAGCCCCTCCTAGCCCCCTCTGGCTACGGGCCTGGACCCGGGTACCAATAAACTCCGATTTTTATTCGGACCCCGTCCCAATAAAGTCTGATTGTTATTCGGACCCGTGGCAAATAAGCACTTAGCTTAGCTATACATAAACTTTATTACTGTTTTTTGTTTATTTTTTTATAATTGTTTGAATTGTATGATTTAATCGTTACTCAGTGTCTAGGGTTTCACTAAGCGGACTCTGTATTATTATTTTTTCGGGTTCCGTCTAATAAAGTTTAAATATAGCTAAGCTTAGTGCATATTTGCCACGGGTCCGAATAACAATCGAATTTTATTGGGACCCGGGTCTGAATAGCCACAGCCTTATAAATTTATCTGCTCTATTTCTGATATTCTGTTTATAATAAAATTGTTAAATACAGAAAGCTACCATTTTGTTTTTAGTCTATTACAAATTCGCGGTCAAATAATACACGAAATGACGCGTTCTATTTGTCGTCTTAGTAAAAATTTATTTTAAATGATTGATACAATTATTTTATGAACAAAATAACACATGCCATTAAAAAAATTTGGGAGGGTAAACAAGATTTAAAACGAACACAAAACGATTCCCCATTAAAGATTTCTTGTGGTGATGTGCGTGTTACTGCGTTCGTAAAACATGACAAAATTTCAAATCGTAGGAGGCAAACAATCAAACAAATTTGTAATTTTAAAGCTAAAAAAAAAATTCTGCTGTAAAAAAAAACATTTGGGAGCCGTGGAGCCGCTAGATTTGTTCGGCTCCGGCTCCGGGACCAGCAAAAAGTAGCGGCTCCCGGCTCCTCGGCTCCGGCTCCGCAAGCCTGTGCAAGATATGTTCGCTAACTTCAGAACCATTGGAGCAAAATTGAGCATCAAGGTACATTACCTGCACAGTCATTTAGACAAATTTTCAGGTAACCTTGGGAACTTCAGAGAGAAACAATGCGAGAGATTTCATCAGGATATGAGGGTGATGGAGGAGAGATATCAAGGTAGATGGGACATACATATGATGGCTGACTACTGTTGGAGCTTCCAGCGCAGTGACTTCAACGACACATACAAAAGGAAGTCGAGCAAACAGCGATTTGCTAATGCATTACCATAGACAATTAACATATTAATTAATTAATTAATTAGACATAATTAGTTTTTCAAATGAAAATGTTTTCCTCTATAACACTATTACACATATTTTTGAACAAATTTCTGCGTGACTATTAACAGTTTCACTACTATTTGTTAGTATACTATTTTACTTCATGCCATTCTTGACAATTTTCAAATACGGTGCATACATTATTTAATTAATTTTAATTACCTCGTAAAATAGAGCCAATCTAGCAAAAGCACTTACATATTCTAAATCAGCATAGTTGGCTTTGTATAAAATGATTCAAATATCACTGGCAATGAATTCACTGTTTACCAGTGTAATAAAAGGGTAAACAAAATGGTCATGAAAGGATTATTATTAATAAAAGTTTCATTTTGCTTACTTTGTTTTTTTTTTGCTTTGTGTCATGGTCCTGGACAATGGTTAGATTGGGGGGGGGGAAGGGTCAGCCAACGAATTTTTTTATCGTCTGAAAGAAATGTCCTTTGCTTTTATTTAATGTGTAGTGGACGACCATGCTATTTATGAAAGTTTAGTTATGTTTATAGATGGCATGTAGCAGAGCACATTTACAAATTTTAAAAACTAAAAAAAAAAGAAAGAATTTTGAAAATTCACCTTCTCTTCTCTCCATTAAATAACAACCCCCACCCACCACTCCCACCCTTTCCTCATATTTTGTGACATTTTGTAATAAAAGAACCCCCTCCCTACTCCCTACACAAACAATCATTTGTCGTGTGACATTTTGTACCAAATGAAAAACTAACTTGTGGAAACTAATCTTGTTGCTTTCTAGTCAAACTAATTTAAAATTAATGACCATATATATATATATATATTTTCTCCCATTTACATATTCCATCCTTGCTTCAAATGTAACAAAAAAAACACTGTCATGGCCAATGCGAGGCTCCAGCACTCTGCCCCGCCCGAGCACAGACTTTACATACATACTACACAGTGGAGACAGCCCTCAACGATATTCTCAAGGCCAATATTGTTTTTAACTAAAGGAGAGGAAGGGGAGGATAGGGTCACGTCATTTGATACTTTGTTGTCAAAGACAGTTATCGGTACGCTAAGACAACGGTTCTGAACAGGTGGTACGCGTATCCCACGGGGTAAGGGGGGAAATTACACTGGGCAACAGCCAAACAATCGTCAGGGGTTTCTCAACTGATTTAGACTAAATTTGGTGTTCTGAGTCCGAATATCACGTTGATTTAGCTCTGTCAGGTTAACTACTTGAGATACAGCCATAGACCTACCTGACGAGCTATACGTATTCTAATATCAGGGGTTTTGAGTTCAATCATTTCTCTAAATTAGCTGCATAAAAATTAGCAGCAAAATAATCACAATTATAAAAACAGAGATAATTATATTTTATTTATAAATCATCAATCTGGATTATCACTTGATTATTTAATGCATCATCACTTGATTGGGTTAAATAAGCCAATCAAATTGATTTTAAATTTCACTGGTTCGCACTCATTTGCATCATGATATTACTTTCTGTTTATTGATATGGCTTCCGCCCGAAGGTCATGCAGGAATAATCCTGACGTTTTCTGCTAAATCTGCGGAGAATACACGCTGTCAGCGGACAGGAAAAACATCACAAGATTTGTGAAGCACGCCTACCAGAATAACTCCTGGGCACCGCACATGGTGTACACGACGTGCGTGGAATACCTCCGATGGTTTGGAGGCAGCCGTTTGACCATGCATCGGATTATTACTTCTGCGCCATCAATACTACTGGCATCAACCGGTAGAATCGGCACAACCTCCAGTACCCCGATCATCCACCTTGAAGATAAGTATGAAGCAGTGAAGTATGTGCTCGACAAAGTCCAATATGAGCAGCACCAATGAATCATCTGCGTCGACTTGAAGATGATGAACTTTCTACTCGGTCAGCAGTCCGGGCTCACGAAGTACCCATGCTTTATATGTATGTGGGACAGTCGTGACAGAGCCCAGCACTATGTAAAGAAAGAAAGTCCGGCTCGAGAGCATCTAGTACCTGGGGCGAGAACATCATAAACGAACCTCTTGTTGACTGGGAGAATATATTGATCCCATCGCTACACATGAAGCTTAGGTTAATGAAAAAGTTTACGCGCGCTCTGGACAAAGATAGGAGGTGCTTCAACTACACGTGCCGAGCATTTCCTCAATTGAACATTGAGAAGCTGAAGGCCGGCATTTTCGACGGCCCACAGATACGGCCGCTCATAAAGGACACAGAGTTCCAAAACTCCATGAACACGCTTGAGTGCGCCGCCTGGAAATCGTTTGTGCAGGTGGTAAGCTACTTCCTGGGGAACAGGAAGGCAACAAACCACGCCAGACTCATCAGCAGCATGATAGAGGACTTCCAAAAACATGGATGTTTGATGAGTATAAAGATGCACTTCCTGTTCTCACACATGGAGAAGTTTCCTTAAAACCTTGGGGCGATGAGCGATGAGCAGAGATAAAGGCCCCACCAGGACGTCCGCCAAATGGAGGAAAGGTACCAGGGGAGGAGGGACGTAGTCATGCTGGTGGACTACTTCTGGTCGATGAAGAGCGACAACCTAGCAGCTGCTCACACACGGGAATAGAAGAAACGCCGATTTACGCCTTGAACTCTGAACTTTTGTTTAACGTAACGGAACGAATTTGAACACGTTGACTTTTACTTCTTGAGTAAAACGGAAAAAAGTCGTCAGCTGATAATCCGCAAAAAAATGTAGTTTTTTTTTAAAAAAAAAAACCGATTTTTTAAAATTTCTTTAGCAAAAAAAAAACTTGACCTTATTGAGCAAAACCAATGTCATTTTCGGACTCAGAGCATCAAAATTAGTCTAATTCAATTGGAAAACCCTGGAAGATTTAAAAAAAAAAGCTTTTTTGTTGCCCAGTGTTATCCAGGGGGAACTTAGTGGCATACCATTTTCTTTAAGATAGCCGAAAGTTTGAAGAATTTAAGTGTAAGGGGCGCCGGCTGATATACTTTGGGTACAGTCGGGAAAAGGGTTGAGAACCGCGGCACTTAGAGGAGACGGATGGTCGTGTGGTAAAAGCGCTCGACTGTCGACCTGAAGGTAACTGGTTCGATCTCCGGTGAGGACCAAGAAATATTTTCAGGTCTTGGTTCAAGTTCCCGATATATCTCCCGTGGTGCCTCCATGGCCATTGCATTACCGGCTATGGTGGGGGATGAAAGAAGGGCAACATAAAAAAACCGTCCCATTAGTGGTTTGTAGGGTCCAAGAGATTTCATCTCATCCTTACAGGGACTTCACAAAGAGGAGACAAAAAATAAAATGTTGGGTTAAAAAAAATCATTATGTATAGAAATGTCGTTTGTTTCACTTCATTCTCATAAAATAATGTTTGAAATATCACCATTAATGTTGAGGGACACACATACACACAAATAAGAATGCATTCATACAGTTGGGACACACACACACACAATTGCGAATGCACACTCACACCCAACTTATGACAACAAGAAGTGTCGTGTCTCCAGCTCATGGTCACTTTTCTAATCTCTGGTGCTAATGGTCTTATCTCGGGTGCTAATAGTCTTATCTAGTCTATTAAAGTGGCAAAGGATTAATGATGGGTGTTTTCCTCCCCGAGGGATTCCCGCAAATTTGCAGCTCCCTCCAGGACTCCCCGTGCATGGTGGTTCTATCTAAGAAGTGACAGAACTGTCAAGTGCATGGTTTGACCTTTGCAATGCAGTGTCACTGTGTCAGCGAAGTCCCACCTACTACTTAACTTGTAAACAAAAAAAGGAAATGATGATGCATTGGACATCAGATCTCACAGAGTATAACAAATCTCTGAAATACATATAACAGAACTATACAAATCTTCGTTTTGGGATAAGGGTGTTGTTGCTTCTGTTGTTGCTTTAATTTAATTCACTACATTTCAAAAGCCATTCATTTGAAATTTTCAAAGCTCGCCTTGACGGGGCAAATAATCATTACTAGGGCTACCTTACGCATTATTAGCAGAAGGAGTCAATATTTCTTGACAAGCTATTGTTTAATAATGAAAATGAGCTATGTGGGCAGGCTGAAATATGGAAATGACCCAACCCATGAAAGAAATGCATTTCCACAAGAAGCGAAAGGCTGTTGCCAACTTTTATTCTCATGTCGTTTGTCCCTACATAATAAAGAACACCTATTTAACATACAAATGTGAAGTTCGACCAGCAACATTTATGGTATTACAACTTTACTTGATTTCTTCACACAAAAAAGCATAATTTCTGCCTTTAGCTCTTGGTCCTATTATTGGTGAGCTGAAACATGGAATTCAAAGCATTGGTCGATCGTTAAATTCAATAGAGATGAACGAAACAGTTGCAGACCCCCGTAAGGCATCTACTGCTTGTATTTGTATGTTAGCGAAGCAAATAACAACAACAGATGTGCATGTTTAATTGTTAAATAATAAGCGATAAATAGACGATAATGCCTTTAACACATTTCACTGTAGCGTTTATAATCTTTGCAAAACTTGCCTGTACGGACCCCGTTTCGGCCAAATAAAATAATGAAATTGGTGAGTTATTTATTCAATAACTCCTCAACCTGTGTTAAATTAATAAATTATAGATGTTTATATTTTCTGACTGAATGTAAGGTAAAGGCTCTTCACAATAGTTACTTCACAGTAATGACATAATTATAATCAGTATGCTCTGTACTTCAAAATCTAAAGGCATAGTCTTTAGTGTGATGCTAATACAATAAATATCCCTACATGTAAAGACAAAAAAACTTCTTAGTTTTCATTATTTTTCTTAATAGTACTGATAAGTTTCTATTAGATTATAACTCAAGAATGATTTTGAGCTTCAAAATAAAAAAAAACCTCTTTTGATTTCTCACAAACATCAATTGGTTTTCGCTGTGCCCTTCTTTCATCCCCACCATAGCCGATAGTGCAATGGCCTCGGAGACACCACGGGAGATAAATGTTGGATGACTGGGACTCGCAGGTAGTCGAACCCATGACCCACAGCAAGCAGGTCGTATTGCAGTCCAAAGGTCCAGCTTTCTAACAAAGCGCTACTCACCATCAATTATTAGAGACAGCTAAACAATGTTTGGAGCCCCAACAAAAAAAACCAGTATGCATGGGGCCCCTGCAACTAGCACTGCAACTAATGAAATATATTTAACAATTTAACTATGGAGCCAATATGATAGTTGGGCTTTAGAGCAAGAACTCGGGCGAGCCCATTCGGTAAGACGGCCTTTGATCATTGTTTTATCATTTTGATAAAAATTAACACCACCTCAAGTGTGTCACCCAACTATTATTGAAATATATATATATATATATATATATATATATATATATATATATATATATATATATATATATATATATATAAAGCACCAGCTTTTTTTCACTGGATATTGTCTATGACAGTAACTAACACATGTCTTCACATTTTGCGACCTTTAAAAAGAGAATCGATACTAAGATGATAAAAGAAAAACTTCAAATAAAACCTCAAGTGCAAATTAAAATATTAGGCGACCCACTTGAAATCAGCCACATACACTCTGAGCACCACTGGTCGACCATATGGGGGACAGGTGGAGGGGAGGGAGAAACAAACACTTAAAAGCTGGGTTTTTTTTTAAGTTTTATATTGAAAGAAATATCTCGAATTGACATTTTTTTTTTATAATTGAATGAGAACAATTTCACGATACAGAAAGTTAATATGCACACACACACGCAATCACTTAACACTCATGCAAAAGGCAACGCTTTGTTTAATGCATACATACATACACACACACACACACACAAACATATATATATATATATATATATATATATATATATATATACATTTAATTTGAATTTCTTTACACTCGACTACCTTTATATGTTAATGATGTTCAGCTCCACGTTGGCCGTGACATACACAGCCCCAGCTGGTAAGTCAGTTTTAGTGTCACATCTACTTATAAAAACACAGACAGATAGATAGAAGCATTTTTAATTGTGTATTAGGGTGATAACTATTTTCATTTTTTTTCGTGAATGAAACTGAAACCCCTTACATTCGAGGAACAATTGTATGTAGATGACAGTAGCAACATTAATTTTTTTTTTAATTGAAAAAAGTTCCCCCACCTTTTCATTTTTGTTTTTACATATCGGACAGTTTGACTATCGGTTTCAATTTCACACTGAATTTTTACATGACTTACTAGACTGCTTTTAAACACATTCCAGTCAGTTGTTTCCATTTGTTTATAAACAAGACATCTACCCTCATCTTCTAAACAGAACAGGGATCCGAGAATTTCATCTGTTGAAAAGCTTATCAATCTCACACGGATGCCTTCAAACCGCTAAATTCTTGGAAACTTCACTTTTCTGTTCAATAGCCAGAAACGGCAACTGGATCGAATCATAAGTGTGATTACGAATATAGAATTGCTCTTGTAGGAAATTCTAGACTTTCCACTATTATTCAGCGCACTAATTAGAAAGAAACTCAATTGTCTGTTTG
The DNA here is from genome assembly GCA_021962125.1 of Bulinus truncatus. NCBI lineage: Eukaryota > Metazoa > Mollusca > Gastropoda > Planorbidae > Bulinus > Bulinus truncatus. Next base: position 3,441,644 of record JAGDYQ010000109.1, read on the forward strand.
ATTTATACGACGAAAACAAAAAGAAACCGTCTGATAAATTTACTACAACACTTTTTCAGTTATTTGATGTCACCAACGTTAACGGAGAATGAAAAAGCAAGGAGGAAAAAGAACTCTACCAGAGGCAAGTTAAGAGTGGAGGAAAGATTGGTTATTCAATGACCAAACAAGCCCTTTTGAATCAATCCACCCAAGAAAACGAATCCGACAATCCAAAACTCAATCTCAAGCTAGCTCTTCTCAATCGCAACCTACACAACGGGTTTGCTAGTACTGAAAAACAACATTTCTACACATAAAGCTTATGACGTTCTTGCAACCATTGCTGAACAGGGTTATGATGAGCAGGTTCCAAGTCAGGTGGGTGTTTGGAAATGACTAATCTCTGACGGACGGAAAATGAAAACCAAAATTTTTCAAAAACTTCAAAGCAAAGATCCCTATTGTCTCCAGTTTGATGGTAAAAGAGTGCAAGGGGAAGAAAATCAAGTAGTTCTGCTGAAAAATATGACAACAGAAATCATACTCGGTATTCTTAAATGTGAGAGTGTTTCTGCCACGGCCATTCACAAGGAACTACATCAGCTAATTGATGAATATGATGCTTGGGAAAATATTTGCGTGATAATATGCGACACGACCGCAGTAAATACTGGTCGTTTGCACAGGATCTTTGCAAGGGCTTTCAGGAGCCACAATATATTGACTGTCAGCACCATGTATTCGACCTCCTTCTGAAACATGTCATGAATTTTCTTATTCAAGCGAGAACGAGCAAACCAGAACTCAATTATTCCTTCATTGACAAATTAACACAAAACTATGTCACTCTCGTTGCGACAGATGATGTATCACAGACGAGAACACTGGATGGCGAGATGATTTCAAGTTCTTATATGTCAGGCATATCTTCATTACAAAACAACTTCACGTTGGCCTCGCATCAGCTGGAAGAAACTACCAAATTTACACTAGGCAAGATGGAACTCACATGCGATATATACTATTATAACATTTTTTTCTGATACCAGAGTGGCGCAACATCCTCGCTCCTACTTGCAACTTCATCTGCTACGAATGGGCGAATGCTGGATTCCATTTGCAACACTACAATGAAGCGTCCTTCAATGAACTGTTTACCTCACTCATCCGGATAAAATGCAAGAGGGCAATTAAGTGTTTAAAGACGCGTTGGTCAGTCGAGAATTCATTAATTGATATTCCCAGATCTAACCAAATTACTGAACATGCTTTGAAACTGATGGAGGAACCTCATGCAAAATCGAGAAAATTTTAATTTTTGAATCTGAAGTTCTTAGGAAAAAAATATGTTTTAAACATTTCTTGTACATTCTGTACATATTATTAACTGATCTGTATCTTATTTGTTAATAAAAGTTGATTAGTTACTATTATTACTCGTTAGAATTAAGCTAAAAAAAATGTGTCTTTTTTGGAAAAAAAATATTTTTTCACTTTTTTCTTCCGAAAAATGGGGAGGTGGGGGAACTTTTTTTTAAAAAAATCAAAAATGTTAATGATATTCTTAAATTACACATAAAAGTTCCTCGATTGCAAGTGGTTTCATAAAAATATTTTTTTTGTTATCACCCTATTGTGTATATATAGAGAGATTTCTTCTTCTAATTTGAATATCTGAATACTTTTAGTTTATTTGAGTATAGAGAAATATTAATTGATAGATTATCGATAAATATCATATTTTTCACGACACCCGTGAAATTCGTACGCGATCCATCAACGGCTGTGAACCACACTTTGAAATTATATTTGTTTAAGGTATGTAAACAATATATTGGTCAGCTATGCTAGTCAGGTGGGAATACATAGCTCGATGGACAGATGGTAAGTTCACACACAATCCAACCATACAGCCAATGATAAAAAAATAGTTGCACTCTGAGATGACTAGCATGTATCTAAAAGTTTAAATGTGTATACAGAGCACTAGACAGCAGTTTCAATAAGGGGAATCACCTAGCCCAATACAGGTAAACACGAGTTGTGTGTACTTCGACTAACAAAAATGGGTGGTGGGGAGGGTGGGGGATACTTCAAGCTTACTACAGACTAAAATGTCAACAAAGCTTTGTATAGGAGTTTCAATAAGGGGAATCACCTAGCCGACACTTGTAAACAAAAGTTACGTGTTACTATCCAAGGAAAGTAAGGGAGGGGGTGGGAGTACTACTGACCTACTATCAAGAGAATATTGTAAACAAATCTTTGTCTAGTAGTTTCAATAAGGGGGAACTACCTAGCCCACACGAAAAGAAAACCGGAGTTGCGTCCACTTGTGAATGGTATAATACTAGCACAGGACACAAGTAAAAACAGGTCCGAATTTAATACTGCCACCTAACTACAGGTCTAAAGATGTAAACAAAGCTAGGTCCAAAGGGAACCCCCCCCCCCACTAGCCCACAAAGTTAAATAGCTCTGTCAACTGGTGGTTAGGTCAATCATGTCTACTGATTTGAGGGGGGTTAGCTGGTGATCAGAGGGGCCCAGACTGGAGTAAGAAGACTGTGAGGGGCCCATGTTGGAGAAAGAAGACTGTTAGCTCGGGTGTGTGCTTAGAATCACATGTATGTGTGTTTATTATGTTTAGCATTGAAATTTTTAAATGAAATATTTTCTAATTGTTATGTTTACATTTAGTCTGTGTGGACAGTGACAGCAAGTGTCGCAATACGGGGGACATTTTCAAATACACCATCGGCGGCAAAACGTACAGCAAATGTTCCTGCAACGTGGACAAGAATAACTTAGTCCAGTACAGCTGCAGTGGCTAGACTACAGCCTCGTCATAATGACTACCTGAGTTTACCTGTAGGTTAGGCTTAGACATGCGCATCTCATAGCGTTTTAATAAACGTTAAATAATAAAGAATATTAACAATCATTGTAGCCAAATGAAATACGTGTTTTTGTATTTGTATTTTTATTTATTTATGCAAATAAAATAGCTAGTTATTTATCAATGTTTCTTTATATCTTTCTATCTCTTTCTCTCTTTACCTCTCTCAATATGTAAATAATATATATATATATATTAGGTTGGCTCACTTTATTAAGGAAAAAAGTAAAGTTGATTTTCTATCATGAGCATTTCAGTTTTCTGATAAACTGGAATTTAAAACATGTGTTTCAAATTTCACAACATTTGAGCTCATATAAATACTGCCTCAGTGCACTTGTTATCTTGTGTTTTATGTTATTCGGCAGTTGTATTAAATGAAAATTTTGCAACGTTTAAAATGCTGTTTTTTTTTTTATACAGCTATAATACACGTAGGAATTAAACAGTAAAATAATGCTCGTTACGCGACACATTAACCTGATTGAATTGCAGAGTACATCTAAGTACGCCATTCAAAAATACACTTTAAAATTTTTTAGTCTGTGCTTTCTGAGTCCTAAAGGTCTTCAAGTCGCGATCTCTTCAGCACAGTTGATTTTCTTTCTTTTTTTGCATTTGGAAATTCTTTGCCATGCCGTTTAACGATTTGGAGCAAATACTGCTTTTACTTCTCTGATTTGGTGAGAGATAAGTTGAATGATGACGCCAGTACAATTCCCCGCTCGGCACAGTCAATGACAACTTTCAAGGAAGAGACCATTGCTGTTGCCTTCTGAAGGGATGGAGTCTGTTTCCAGCTGGAAGCATCAGTCGTGAAAAAATTTGTGGGAAGCAGGAGAGCATTAAAAAAGAGCAGCAAAGACGAGGTCACAAAATCCTTTGATGTCACATTATGAAGTGCTGAAGGACCATTTGTGCTTCGGATACACCTTTCTTCTTTCTGAAAATCATAAGATTTTTCCATGAATTGTATCAAGCAAGCAGCAAGGATGTTTTTCTCATCCACTGAGACGCGTTGAGAATAGAGACCCAGAGGAATCAATTCTGCACTAAGGTACTAGAGATGTCGGCCAATCGTTTTCAATGCAGTCTGAGTAATGAATGGAGAAACATTATTATAATCAATAAGAATCTTGATGAAAACCAGATCATTCAGAGGTGAGTCTGCTAGAGTGGGACACTGAATCCAAGTTTTAGTGTAAATCAAGGATGCAATGGTACCAAAATCTGCAATTGATCTGTTTTCATGCTTAATCAGCTTGAATTGATGACGGAAGAGATAAATCTTCATGATATAGATTATTTTAGAAATTCACCTTGCATGGTGATAAGCTCATGGAACACGAAAACGCACTTCAAGGAGTGGGGGATTCCTGCCAGAAAGATAAGATTTACAGTCAGAAGATCTTTGTAATCTTCACGTGGCAAATATCTTGATTTTTCTTTCATTTGGAGGATATTTCAACATAATGTGATGACTTCTTTGAAAGGCATGAGATATTGCTCCAGCATATACTAAATACTGCCTGTCTTATTTTTGGCCAAAACGTCTTAAAGCACTTGAATAGCAGCTGTGTTTGTAAACATACCATTGGTCAATAGGATCAATTGTGGAAGTAGCTAGCTCAATAACCACTGGCATGTCCACTAGACAGTAAACAAGCAAAGAAATAGGTCAAGAAAAAATTGTAGCCTACCAACTAACTGCCAGACGGCTGTGTTTGTAAACATACCATTAGCCAGTAGGCTCAATTATGGGAAATACCTAGTTCAATAAACAGAAGTTGTGTCAACTTTATGCAAGTTAAATGAACAACACATTCCGATCTAGTAGTCATAACTAAATGAATGTTATTTATATAGCAGCAACACTTGATCTTATAACACTTAATTTTTATAACTAAATTAAAATGTACTGGTGAAGCTGGCTATTTATATGAAAATTTAAACTTCTAGAGATTTCTAGAATTTCCCGGAACCTTCTCAAGTTTTTTTCCAGTTTTTCTAGAAGCTTCTAGAAACTTTACAGAGATTTCATAGAACCTTCTTGAATTATATAAATTTTTCTAAAACTTTCCAAAACTTTCTAGCATTTTTGTGTGCTTTATATTATATACGTACTCACATTCAAATTTCATTCAGTGTCGATGAGGCAGTAATAAATAAAGTCATATATTTATGAAATCTTTTCTGTACTGTTTCAAGTCAAAGGAAACACATAAAAACAAAATGCTCCAAAAAATTTGACAAAAAGTTAATTAATATTCGACAGGTCCCCATTTTCCAATGGGAGCCGTTAGTCGTTCAACAGTTGCCTATGTATAAACATGCCTTTAGCTTACGTGCTTGGTAAGAAACAAGGAATTTTTTCCAGGTTAAATTTGGTACATAATCCATTCATTATTCAATGGGTACCTTACTTAAGTTGGGGAAGTAAAGACGGCTGGGCGTTGTGCTATTCACAGAATCCATTCATATGCCGAGGTAATAGGAACAAGTGAATTCTACACTTCATCTGTCCCAATGGCCCGTTGGTTTAATGGATCTTTTGTTTACTAACGATAATTAAACAGTTGTTAAAGCCATCTAGTTATAAAATTCAACTCTCGTTACAAATTAAGAATTTATCTTATGAGCTACGATCTCTTTGGATCACCACCAAACTGAAAATAACTTCGGTTCGAGAAAGTCTTTATATGTTCCAGTGGATGTTTACTAAAAATACCTTTAACGAACTACTCGTATATTACTTGGAATTGAAAGGCAATTCAATGTCGGTGAATTATTATAGATTTCTCAAGAAAAAAAATTAACCTATTTCAGAGGATTGTCATTTGTTATTCATGTTTCCTTTTCCTATTGTTATATTCTTGTGTCGTTGTTTTGGTCTCTGTTTCTTTGTTCGTACGTCCTTATTTTAGTTTTTCTAGGAATGTCTTTGTCTGTATGTCTATATTGTTCCGTGTATGTATGTTGGTCCATAAGTCTTTATTATTGTCGTTTCTGTAAACATACGAGTTATAGTTCATAAAGTTTATGTTGGTAAGGAGTAATTATATATATATATAAGATCAGGCACATGAAAATAATTGCTAAAATAATATTAGCATGTTAAGTCATTTAGTTGGTCTAGTGGTGCAGATTCTCGACTGTCGACCTAAGAGTCCTCGGTTCGATCTTCTGTGTCTTGGTTACAGTAAGAGATTAATTCTACACTTCTCCTGAAAGTCATTTAGGGTTAATGGAACTTTACGTTTATTATTCCCATTTTTCGATACATATTAGAAACCACAAATGTATTCCATACAGTGCCCCGCCTAGCTCATCCGCCTTCCTGGTGCAATCAGTATTTTAGCCGCCCCCTCTCCCATAATTTAACTTTTTTTTTCTCTAAGGGAATTATTGTCTCTCATAATATGGCTGCCTCTAGGGTGTGTTAAACCCCTTTGAACAATATTACGTCGCGGTCCTGGATACTTACTGTCCCCACCACGTAAAAGGTCAACATATCTTGCGGTCATCAGAACACAGATCTAAGTGTCCACGTGCTTATGAGATGGACGAATGTGCGACTTTTCACCTTCAGCCACTAACCGACACTAAAGTACCACTGAATCGGTGCAGAAGGTCTCTCTTATGTCCAAACGCCCCCCCCTCCCACCCTTACATATCCACCTGATTCAGGGCGGGGCAGTTGATCAAGGGCCCATACTTTTTTGAGAGCCCCCCCAAAAAAATTGACCTAGTGAGAAATAGTCCATTTTACTTAAATATTGAGCAATCACATATGATATTTGTACTTAAAATGGGCCCCGATATCTAAAATATCTTAGAGCCATATCAAGTTTAAATCCGTCCCTGATGATTGACATCATGTGATAGCGTAGATACAGCGGTACGGCTCAGTATATGAGATATAATTAATTGTAGATTGAAGTTGGAGTGAGACAGTAGTAAAGAATGAGTGTCATAAAATTTGTGGATTGAATATCAAATTGTGTGACTTTATAATAAACATCGACACCATCATGGCAACCCATAAAATGTTGTTATGTATATAATTGTACTGTAAGTGAAGAATTGTATATTTAAATATTCAGAAGGAATATATTTGACATTAAATTGTACGAGCCCATAACACACATTTACACAAACACACCGAAATCTTCATATATATATATATATATATATATATATATATATATATATATATATATACATAAGCCTTAGTTGTCATATGCTAAAATGTTCATGCCCTAAAAATTTTAAAACAAATGTTTGTAGCTAAAGCTCTCTTTTAGTAATCATAAACAATGGTTATTCCTTGCTGCATTATTCAAAATGATATAAATAGGATCTTCTAGGCCACGTTCATTGTGCATTCGTGTGAAGAACATAATAAGGTCCTACTAGATTGAGTCATAGTTTTTCTCGGAAATAATGCAAGATGTATATATATATATATATAAAATCACGTGATATGAATATTGTTTTCTGATCTGTATTTAAATAGTTGAATCCAAGCACAAGATACCTCATTTCATAGAAGCTCACTGTTAAAGCAGGTAATATTGTTTTTACAATCAGATATTTTAAACCTGATTAAGTAGTTTTTTTTTTTTTTTTGAGCTTTGAAGCATTTTATGTCTTGAAAAAAGACAGAGTAACACTAATATATCTTACATTAGCGTAGAATGAAATAATTATATGAATAGATATACTATACTATCCAAACAAAAATAGTTTAAAGTAATATTACAGGTAACATTCCATGTGATATTACAGGTAACATTCTGCTGTTTCCACGAACAATTTCAACCTGAAAAAGACTTCAAAAGGTAAAAACATTAAATTTATTCGCATTAAAAATAAAGCTTTTTTTTTTTTTAATTAGTTTTTTTCATTATTAAAATCATGGTTGATTTTTAATGTAAATTAATAAAGATTGTAAATCATACCATTAAACAAATTATTTATAATAGTATACAACTCAACATAAAAAAGAACCAGTCTCGTGAAGTTAACACTAACAATTGATTTTCGATGAACAGAGTATGAATGAAGTTGCGTAGTATCGGATCTTTGATGTTAGTTAAAATGTAATGAGAAAAATAAATACTTCATGTCATTCAATTTTTGGCTAATTTGTGTATGTATGTATTCCTTAAAATCTCTAGGTTTACGTAAAGATTTCCACATTTATCAAAGGTAATTCTTAAATATAGCATCGTTACAAAAAATAATAACAATTATTTTATCTTTGAAATAAATTCAATAAAAAATGTCAAATTCTTTGATGTAGATTATGTAAGTTTCAATTGAACAAAAACGATCTGTCGTGCTTTCTTGTTTCCTTTCTCTGTGGGCTAAAAGGTGTCCTATATCTAGAACGGGGACGGGTGGTCGTGCGGTGTAGAGCGCTCGACTGTCGATCGGAGGGCCCAGGTTCGAATCTCAGTGAGAACCTTGGGATTTTTTCAGGTCCTGGTGATAGTCCCCCAAGTCCACCCAGATTTAAATGGGTACCTGACTTTAAGTTGGGGGAGTAAAGGCGGCTGGGCGTTGTGCTAACCACACAATCCCTTCATATGCCGAGATTATAGAAACAGATGAATTCTACACTTCATCTGCTCCGATGGCCAGTTGGGGTTAAGGGAACTTTACTTTTACTACTATATCTAGAACGTGGAATATCCTGCAATAAACGAATATCTTTAAATAATTATTCAAACCGAATGAACCTTTAAAAGGTTACTGGCAACAATTAATCTATTTACAGCAATTTTACAGTGGTAGTACATTGTGAAATCTTCGTAATGTAAATAATTGAGTACGGTTTTTTTTTATTTATTGTACACAATTTTTAGTCAAAGATCATACACTTTTTGAAAAATGTTTCTTTGTATTCTTCCTTGCTTAATAAAAGAAATGGTAGAATTTTTAAATATTGAAATACTGTTCATGTGTTAAATATATTCAACAATCCATTAACAGGTCTGGCTGCTAAGAGGGAGGCGATGAAAACATATAACTTTCTTGTAGTTGGCAAGACAGGCAGTGGGAAAAGTGCCACGAGCAACACTTTGTTAAATCGAAATGCTTTTGAATCAAAAAGTAAGCAAGAGTCAGTCACAGAATACACCACGCTCGAGTCCAGCATCTTGAATGGTCAGTTGGTGAGAGTGGTTGATACACCGGGTCTGATGGACACTAAAGTTTCCAAAGAAGAAACATTGAATGAGATTTACATTGCCATGAGTTTGTGTCCAGAAGGGTTTAACGCAATTTTATTTGTCATGCCATTTAACGTCAGATTCACAGCGGGAGAAAAAAATAAAATAAAATTCCTAAAGGATTCTTTCGGTGACCGTTTTATTAAAGAGTTCTGTATAGTTGTATTGACGAAAGGAGAAACTTTTGAAGATGAAACTTGTGGCTTAAAATTAGATCAGTGGCTAAAGACCAAGAGAGGTCCAACCGAATTCTCTGAACTAATAAACGACTGTCAGAATAGAGTTGTGCTCTTTTATAATGTTGGTAAACGATTTCAGTCAGAAAGTGAACAATCGGTGAAGCAAGTTTATCAGTTTATTAAAACAATGCCAGGTCGTTATACAAATCAAGACTTTGCTAAATGTGCTAAAGAAAGAGAAAAAATTTCAGTTCAATATAGACTTCCAGCTCAAAAACAATACGTTCAGCAAGGATTAAGTCTTATAGAACAAAGCATTCAGGAGACAAGACATATCATTTTAAGGATAGAACAAGAACAAAGCGAAAATGCTATTGACGAACTTAAGGAAAAAGCCGATTGTCAGTACCAAGAGCTTGAAGAAAGAATAAACGATTTGATCGAAAAGATTACTTATGATGACAAAGGAACGAACATTATGGCTGACCTGTTGTCTGAGTTCGAATCTTATAAGAAGACTATCGAAGAGTCGAAAAAAGCCACCGTAAAAGAACGGAGAAGACGTCTGGCTGAGCTTGAACGACAAGCAGAAAAGTTAAAAAATGAGTCTTTAAGTGCTATTTATAAGATTTTCGCAGGTACTAAATTAGAAGGCATAGGAGGCGTTCTCGTCGGTGGCGCAGCAGCTATAGCTGCTCCTGTAGCAGCAGTGAGTGCAGCTATAGTCGGTACAGTCACAGCTTTATATCAAGCATTGAAAAAATAATCTTACAGTACACATTTCAAAGCAAACGATATTGGCTTCTAAATTCTCCTCTTTGTATTGCTATTTACAATGTTTCATTTGTTATTATCTCTTCTGGTATTACTTTTTACTACATATATGTATTAATAACATGTCAATCGTGCGATCTCGTTACTATTGGTTAAGGAAAAAAAAGAGAAATTATTCAAATGAAAGAAATATTTTTCTATTTCCATTTTAGCATGATATAATAGATTAACATTGTACATCTGCGATAAAGGTCAAATAAATAATATAATTATCCATAGATATAGAAAGTATTGATATAAAGAAGTAGATGTAAATGTAGAGAAGTAAAGATAGAGTTATTATTAGATACTTTGTAAATAGTCTTGATGCTAGTATTATATTTAGCTTCGCTTTAAAATTATATTACTAGCAAAACAGAAGACTAGAAAATAATTAGCAGTTTTTTTCTTTGTATTTTTTTTATCAAAAAGATTCTGCAGCTATCGGAACATGCCCATGAATTACTTGTAAATGTATTCTAATATACAAAAGATTCACATACTTTAAGTATCATGTCATTTGCATAGTATAAGTTGTGTAAAGCTAATATTGCAGTCAGCAATCGTGGCGTGAAAATTCTACAGCAGGAGTCAGGCATTCTACAACAGGGGCCAGGCAATAGCAGGGAGTGGGCCAGGTAATACATTTCACTAAGTAGAACAAATAAGCAGAGGGGGGGACAGACAAAACGCAGCGGGGGCCCGGCCCCCTGGCCTCCGCAAGCTACGGGCCTGATTGCAGTATCAGTATCTGGAAACTTACAGTTAGTTTGAATATTAATACCTTAAATGAAAGTAATTGATCACATTTTTTATTTCACTTTTTTTTACTTTCATTGTCATAAGAATACAAAAATCCACCCAGCCTTAGATCAGTTTGACTTTTGTGAAACATGTGGTTACCTGGCTAGTGATATGAATATAATTTTTAACTATAGTATTATAACTATAGTAGAATAGCATAACGCTGTTAGGTGATCTAATAATGCTCATGTATAAAAAATTCATTCCTTTATTCGTTCATTCACTATTATTACACAGTCTGACAGTGATCAAATGATAATTTAAATTTTTTAAAATATTTCTATGTAAAAAACGCGAAATGGATTGCGTACTAAAAAACTTCAAAAAGTGTTAATCCGATGAGAAGAAATAATATTCCTCTCTTTCAAACGGATAAATACTTTACGCGCAAAACTATCTGCAGTTTCAGACTTATGTATTATGAGAAATTAATTGATTTATTCTTTTTTTATCTCTATAAATATCAATAAATACAAACATGTATGTAAGTACTGTACATATTCATTTCGCTGAAAGAACCACGTATGTATAGATTCGTGTAGTAAATAATTCTATTATTTTCAGTTGCTGTAGATTGAAGTAGCTGAACGATATACGTCGAAAGCAGAATGATAGAATAGACCCATGTGCAATAGTGAATTAACAAATGTATTCTTTTAACCGGGCGAATTATTCTATTGTTATAAATAACTATGATGTACTGTACTATACTGATATACTGTACTGCGTCAGTGGAGCTTTGGAGCGTCGCTTCATTTTTTTTTAAATAAAATGTGTGAGATATTATACTTTGACAAGCTTTTCCACGAAAGTTGCGTTTTAATTTCGAGAAACTATCATGAATGGTGTACCATAACATAGTTTTTACCATGTGCCAAAGCACTTTTTGTATAAAAATGTATCTGTAATCTTTTTCAATTTGTTCTTTTTGTTATTCATTTGTAAAATAAATTTTTATTATATCGTAGTTTGTTACCTAGTTTAAATTATATAGTCTAATCGTTAACATTTTTTTTCAATTATTATTAGGCTTCGAATATGTATGATTGCTTCAAATAAAATTAACGAAGAAAATATGAAAATATTTTTACGTAAGAGTACATTTTTACCTTTATTTTATTTTTTGATTTTTCATTGATCTAGGTGAGCTTTTCGGCCTTAGACAAATATACATAGAATAGATTTAATTTGATATAGGTTGTATAGTTATCTTAATCTCCAATAAATTCTAATACATCTTCTTCAAAGAAATTCCTACTGGAAAAATTGGCTGTTTTCCACACAAAAATATTATGAAAAGGTGGAGTAGTATTCATTTACTTACTGCGTGACTCATGCCCAATGCCACAACTACTGATATTAGTGTGATTCTTTTTATCCTATAAGTTACATACACGTCATGAACCAAAAATGAAGTGCACAACAAACAATTACATTCACTACCTCAATGCAAAAGCGCGTCATCAGGATGCCGGCGAGCGGTGGATGGTGCCAGACTAATTGCGTCATCACTTAATGAGCTCCACCATACATCCCCGTTCATCTGGATGGAACTTCATGTTTTAATACACGATATTTGGTCGTAAAAAAAGCAAATAATTATGAACAGGCCAGATTGTTTAACTTTGCACAAATTAAAGTTGCGCAACAAAATTATACACATCTTTATTTTGTAAAATATTTTTTTTTAATTCACTACATTCCAAGCCATTCATTGGATTATTTCAAACTCTATTTGAGACATCTAACAATAATTAAAGGGTTACTATATAAACATTTAGTTAAGGAATTAATATTGCATGACAACGTATTGTTTACAAATGAAAATCTGCTATGTCGGCAGGCTGAAATATGGAAATTAGCCAAGCCATTAAAGAAATACATTTAAAAAAAAAAAAAGAGAGAAAGTTGTTGCCAACTTTAATTTTATTCGCATGTCGTTCATCATAACAAATAACACCTCTTTACCATGAAAATATGAAGTTAAAACAGCAACTTTACTAATAAGTAATAACTTAACTTTACTTACTTTCTTCACACAAGAAGAGCATAATTTCTGCTGTTAGCTCTCGGTCCTGATATTGGTGAGCTCGATCATGGACATTGAAGAAATAAAATCGGTCAAAATTAAAAACGCCCACCTTACTACAGTTCTACAGATGTAAATTAAGCTACATCCAAAAATGGAAACCCCCTTGCTCACTAAATTGAATATCTCTGTAAACTGGTGAATGGTTCAACGGCATCTTCTGATTTCAGGGTAAGCTAGTGATTAGAAGGCCCATGTAGCAAGAAAGGAGACTGTCAGTGGCTCATGCTGGAAAAAGGAGACTGTCAGGGGCCCATGGTGATAAAAGGAGACTGTCAGGGGCCCACGCTGGAAAAATGAGACTGCCAGGGGCCCATGGTGATAAAAGGAGACTGTCAATTAAGACAAACAAACAAATATCTTATTTACATACTCTGATTAGTAGACTTTAACAATTATCTATATTTTCCCTTTGATGGCCAAAGGTCTGTATGATTCATTTTTACACACAGACGAATTCACTTATTGCAAAGATGGCATGATTTTTAAAATCCCATAGACCACTTAACATTGTACTTTTCTTGACACATAAAAAAGCCTTGGGTTATGCCTGAAAAATGTCAAGGCCACGTAAAATATAGACTAGATCTCTGATAATTTACTATACATTTATAAAGAGAAAGATTTTTACCTATTGCGTACTACCACAAAATATGGTTGTTTACATCACTGTACTTCTGGTCAAAAGGGAAAAGACACATTATTATGTTTGTGGATTTTCCTAAAAAAAAAAATTACAAAGTACATACAAAAAAACAGCCTTGACTTAATTTCTCCTTTTAAGGAAAATTCATTGAAGCGTAGAAATATTCAGTCAAGTTTGTTATCAAGTTTTGGAAACATTGATAATGTTGTGGGATAATGCGAACTTGGTATGGTAGTTTTATTGTCAAAACATAATTCAACATGTTACCAAGTGAATAATTATATAATAACGAAAGGAATTGCTAAGTCAATGTACGCGAATAAATTTAGACCACTGATTAGATACATTACTTATATCCCTAACCTTTCTTGGCTAATAAAAATAAATAGCGAGAATGAAAAAAAAAAGAAGTAATATATCAATGTGAAAATCATCTTAATCTGCAAAACAAATAAGAATAATTTTTTTTTAGATGTTTATGAGGTGCCCTCGTCACATCCCCACCTTCCATCCCCCAACCCCCACACCCGTTCACATGCATTCACGTGACGTAGGTCGGCTACATATAAAAAAGAATTAAAGATAAAATCTTTTAGAAAATTTCTGCATGACTGGCCACCACGGGGTGATCCTTTCTTACAAAAAAAATTTACTGGAAAATTCACGCTGCAAGGTTAATTTGTTTTTAATTCTTTTAGAAAAACATGTTATGTACTTTGTTTTAGAATAAATATTACCATATACACGTAACCTAAGTGTCCCTGTTATCAATACCAATGCACGGAGTTTAGACATATATATAATAGAACGAGTGGCTACAGAGTGAAAAAATCCTGGGCAGACAAGATACTAAATGCACGGTAGAAGTAGCACATATACCATCATGTAACAGTATTTAAATAGTTGGATCAAGGCATTGGAAACGTTATTTCATAGATGTTCACTGTTAAAGCAGGTAATTTATTTTTCATACAAATAACTAAAATTGATTAAGTAGTTGTTTTTTTTTAAATTTACACGAATTAAAATGAAAGCTTTTTTTATTCATTTTTTTTCATTAGTAATATGATAGTTGATTTTTAATGTAAATTATTTAAAAATATATATTGTGGAAAAAGAAAGCTTTACTTAGCACTTGTTTATGATAAGATTAAAAAAAATATATATTGTGGAAAAAGAAAGCTTTACTTAGCACTTGTTTATGATAAGATTAAAAAAAAATATATATTGTGGAAAAAGAAAGCTTTACTTAGCACTTGTTTATGATAAGATTAAAAAAATATATATTGTGGAAAAAGAAAGCTTTACTTAGCACTTGTTTATGATAAGATTAAAAAAATATATATTGTGGAAAAAGAAAGCTTTACTTAGCACTTGTTTATAATAAGATTAAAAAAAATCTTTATAATAGGAAACAACAAACAAAAGAACCAGACATGTAAATATAACGTCACATATGAATATCCTTCGTAAAGCCAAATTCACCTATTAAAACACTAATAATTGATTTTCAGTGTACATAGTAGAAATAAAGTAGCGTAGTGTGGACACTGACGTCAGTTAAAACGTCATGAGAAAAATAAACACTTCATGTTTACTGACATTAAATTTTTGGATTATTTTGTATTTATGAATACTCTACAATAACAGATTCGATTAAATTTTCATATTAATTTCAAGAAAACTGCATGAAACATTGATTATTAACATATTTCTACAGTTTTTAAAAGGATATATTTACATATTTATATATATATATATATATATATATATATATATATATATATATATATATATTCATATTTACAAAACATGTGAAAAACTGAGTAGTCCTTCCCTCTGTATTCGAATATAACTTGGCAGAAAAAATTTAAGTGTTAGTCAATCACACATGTTTCGTAAAGATATCCACATTTATTAAAGGTAATTGTTAAACTGTAACGACGGATGGCCGAGTAGTGTAGATACTCGACTGTCGACCTGAGAGTCCTGGGTTCGATCCTCGGTGAGGCCCATGTAATAATTGTTTCAAAGTCGTCCCACAAGTCCACCCAGCTTTAAATGGGTACCTGACTCAAGTTGGGGGAAGTAACGGCGGCTGGGCGTTGTGCTAACCACACAATCCCTTCATATGCCGAGGTTATAGAAACAGAGGAATTCTACACTTCATCTGCCCCGATGGCCCATTAGGGCTAAGGGAACTTTACTTACTTACTTATCTTTGCAAGAAATTCTGTAAAATAGTAAACAAATTTTATTTAGTTTTTGTAGGTTTCAATTAAACAAAAAAGTGGAAATATTTTTTTTTTACCCTTAACCGTTAAGGTCTTTTGGTGGAACGAATGGATACATTAAAAGATAACTCTTGTGCTTTTATATTTCCTTTCTATGGGGTAAAAGTTACCTTCAATCTGGACTCTTGGAATATCCCGAGATAAATGAATATCTTAAAGAATTACTCAAACCGATTGAATAATTAAAAGGGTATTAATAACAATTACTCTTTTTACAGCAGTTTTTTATTAAAAATGCGTAACAAATAGTAATAGCTTTTTACACCTGTGTAATATATCTACCTTTCCATTAACAGGTATGGCTGCTGAGGGCGAGGCGATGAAAACTGTAAACATTCTTTTAGTTAGCAAGACTGGCAGTGGAAAAAGTGCCACGGGCAACACTTTGTTAAATCGAAAAGCTTTTAAATCAGACTGTGGTACACAGTCAGTCACAGAATACACCACGGCCGAGTGCAGCATCTTGAATGGTGTCTTGGTGAGAGTGGTTGATACACCAGGTCTGAAGGACACTAAAGTTTCCGAAGAAGAGACATTGAAGGAGATTTACTTTGCCATGAGTTTGTGTCCAGAAGGGTTTAACGCTATTTTATTTGTCATGCCATTTAACGTAAGATTCACAGCTGAAGAAAAAGAAACATTACAATTACTAAAGCGTACATTTGGTGACCGTTTTATTAAAGACTATTGTATAGTTGTATTGACCAAAGGAGAAACTTTTGAAGATGAAACTGATGGCTTAAAATTAGATGAGTGGCTAAAGGCCCAGGAAGATCCTCCCGAATACTCTGAACTAATAGACGACTGTCGAAATAGAGTTGTGCTCTTTTATAATGTAGGTAAAGGATTTCAGTCAGAAAGAGAACAATCGGTGAAGCAAGTTTTTCAGTTTTTTAAAACAATGCCAGGTCGTTATACAAATCAAGACTTTGCTAAATGTGCTAAAGAAAGAGAAAAAATTTCAGTTGAAATTAGACTTCCAGCTCAAAAACAATACGTTCAGCAAGAATTGAGTCTTATTAAACAAGTCATTCAAGAGATAAGTACTATCATCATTGAAATGATGGAACAAAAACAAAACAAAAATGCTATTGAAGAACTTAAGGAAAAATCCGACCGGAAGTACCAAGAGCTTGAAGTAAGAATAAACGATTTGATTGAAAAAATTACTTTAGATGACAAAGGAACAAACGTTATGGTTGGCCTGTTGTCTGATGTCGAATCTTATAAGAAGACTATTGAAGAGTTGAAAATGGCCAACGTAAAAGAACAGAGAAGACCTCTGGCTGTACTTGAACAAAAAGTAGATAAAGTAAAAAATGAGTCTTTAGGAAAATTTTTCTGGTATTTTGTTAAAAGGCTAGCTATTGTAGTAGGCGTCACAGCCGGTGTTGCAGCCGTCATTGCTGGTGCTGTAGCATTTGCAGCTAACTCTGCTGTTGCATCTACATTAGCAGTCGGCGCAACTTTAACTATGAAAAAATTCTAAGAGTTAAAGTTTCAATGTATGCCCCTTGTTAATTGCTAAAGTCTATGTTGTTATTATCGCTTTTATTATTACTATTTACTACAAATATTTTTTTTTTAACTTGGCTATTGTGAGATTTCAAGACTATTTGGTGGAGAACAAAAAATAGAAAATACTCAAATGTAAGAAATATTCTTTGATATGTTTCTATTTTAACACAATTCAACATATCAACACATCAACACAGTACCTCACAGATAAATGACATAAAAATAACACATAATATAATGGTCCATGGATAGATAATGTATTTATATAAATAAAGAAAGAAATTAGAGAAATAAAGATAGAGCGAATATTTCATACTTTGTAAATAGTATTGATGCCTCAAGGTAGTTTGTTTTATATTTTGCTTCGCTTTAAAATCATATTAACTAGTAAAACAGGAAATGATAAAATAATAAGCAGTTTCTTTTTTTAATCAAAAAGACTCTGCAGCTATTGGAAACATGCCCATTAAATACTTGTAAATGTATTCTAATATAAAAGGGTCGAGTACTTTAATTATCATATGTTGTGTTAAGCTAGTATTACAGTATCAGTATCTAGATACTAACATTTAGTTTGAATATTAGTATCTTAATTTAAACTAATTTATCACATTTTTTATTTCAATTTTTATGTCATAAGAATATTAAAAATTCCGCTACGCCTTAGATCTGTTTGGCTTTTGTGAAACGTACTGTTACATGGCTAGTCTTACGAATATCTTTATAACTATTTTAGAATCACTATAGTAGAATGGTATAACGCTCTTTGATAATCTAATAATGCTCATGTAAAAAAGTTCATTCCTTTATTTGTTTCATCCACAAATATTACACAGTCTGACAGTAAAATCAAATGATAATATTACATTTAATATAATTTTATGTTAAAAACGCGAATTAGTGTTTTTCGTACTAAAAAAGTAAGAAAGTTTTAATTCGATGAAGAGAAATAATATTTCTTCTCTATCAAATGGATAAATGCTTTATGCACAGAACTATCCACAGTTTTAGACTTATGTATTATGAGATTTAATATATTTTTAGCTCTATAAATATCAATAAATACAAAAAGGTATGTAAGTGCTGTACATATTCATTGGGCTGAACAAACCAAATATGTATCGATATACATGTATAATCTAATCTCTGGTGCTAAAGGTATTTTCTAATCTCTGGTGCTAAAGGTATTTTCTAATCTCTGGTGCTAAAGGTATTTTCTAATCTCTGGTGCTAAAGGTCAATGCAATGTGAGCGAAGTCCCCTTTGTGACTAAACTTGTAAACAAAAAAAGGAAATAACGATAAATTGAACACCAGATCTCACAGAGTATAACTTTTCAATGATATATAAGTAACAATACTGAACTATACAAATCTTATTTTTGGTATATGATTGTTGTATTTTGTTTTAATTCACTACATTTCAAAAGCCATTCGTTTCATATTTTCAAAACTCGCCTTGTTGGGGCTAACAATCATTACCAGGGCTACCATACGCATGATTAATAGAAGGAAACAATATTGCTTGACAATTTATTGTTTAACATTGAAAATGAGCTAGGTGGGCAGGCTGAAATATAGAAATAAGCAAACCCACGAAAGAAATACATTTCCATAAGATGAGAAGGCTTTTGCCAACTTTTACTATCAAGTCGTCAGTCTCAACATAACAAAGAACCCATGTTTACCATAAAAATGTAAAGTTCAACAAGTAACTAGTTATATATCTTTATATCTATCTATCTTTCTATTTCTTTCTCTCTCTATCTCTATCAATATATAGATATATATAGTTCCTACCCATATTCCTATCACTCAGTTAGTTCCTACCCATATTCCTATCACTCAGTTAGTTCCTACCCATATTCCTATTACTTAATTTGTTCCTACCCATATTCATATCACTTAATTTGTTCCTACCCATATTCATACCACTTAATTAGTTCCTACCCACATTCATACCACTTAATTAGTTCCTACCCACATTCATACCACTTAATTAGTTCCTACCCACATTCATACCACTTAATTTGTTCCTACCCATATTCATATCACTTAATTAGTTCCTACCCACATTCATACCACTTAATTTGTTCCTACCCATATTCATATCACTTAATTTGTTCCTACCCATATTCATATCACTTAATTAGTTCCTACCCACATTCATACCACTTAATTTGTTCCTACCCATATTCATATCACTTAATTTGTTCCTACCCATATTCATATCACTTAATTAGTTCCTACCCACATTCATACCACTTAATTTGTTCCTACCCATATTCATATCACTTAATTTGTTCCTACCCATATTCATACCAGTTAATTAGTTCCTACCCATATTCATACCACTTAATTTGTTCCTACCCATATTCATATCACTTAATTAGTTCCTACCCACATTCATACCACTTAATTAGTTCATACCCATATTCATATCACTTAATTAGTTCATACCCATATTCATATCACTTAATTAGTTCATACCCATATTCATATCACTTAATTAGTTCATACCCATATTCCTATCAATTAGTTCCTACCCATATTCATATCACTCAGTTAGTTCCTACCCATATTCATATCACTCAGTTAGTTCCTACCCATATTCATATCACTCAATTAGTTTAATTTTTATTGACTATGCAATAAAGATAAATACTTTTGACACTAAAAAGTATAAATTAAATATTTATAGAAATTTTATTGGCTAAATAAAAGCGTGGGTGCCAAAAAAATATGAAAGAATAATGTCATAGCTAGTTTTTGTGTGTAGATTAGTAGATCAATTGTGTGTATATTATATTTATTATTTTTGTGGTACTTCTGTTTCTTTTGGTAGCTGTAAATATGTTTCAGTCTCTTCGGAATAAATGATTCAACTAACTTGACTTGGTATATATTATTATATTAATTATCCACATATATGAGACGAATGACGTATAAAGGAACTTCTTATTTTACATTGTACAATACAAATGATGTGATAAATATATTCTTACACTAACAAGGTCTCAGGTCGTCGTCTCAATTATCGTCTGCTCTAACTAATAATTTTTACTTCCGCTAAGCTAAGTGGCCAGATAATTAAAACCATCTCTGTGCCAAATGTAAATTCTCTAGCCTAAACTGATTATTACAAATAATTATATAATGATCTAAGCCATTTAAATACATTATTGTTTGGGTTTTTTTTTAATATATTACAATTTTTTTTAAATGCCATATTTTGCATTTCTAGAATAATCTACGCTAGGCTCTAGGTACTGAAATTCTCTTCTCTCCCAAAATAAAAGGAACAAAATACGATGAAGAGATAACTATGTCACAGTTAAAGCAAATAAAGCTATAGGGTAATAAATGTAAATCAGGACGAATAAATATCTTTGATAAGAGAGTAGCAAGAAACCCACACGGAGAATACCTTCACAGGACGAATTCTCATAGGACTAAACTCTCAAATCAGTAAATACCTTTGATCTAACCACAAGTTTGTGGGTTAGGTGATTCCCCCTTATTGAAACAGCTGGACTAAGCTTTGTTTACATCTTCAGACCTTTACGAAGGTGATTGTATTTCTTTTGGAATGACCCCATTTTAGCTATTCAATATTATTAGTAGGACATGCCCCACTGGACGTAACGCCTAATGTTTATTGTAAAGCGGGCTATGTAGTTTCCCTAAACAAAACTTTGTTTACATATTTAGACGTATATATAGACCATGTACCAGTGAACACAGTTCCTGTAGTTAACCTTTGAATATAACTGCTGTACAAGGCTTTTACCTTTCTCAATTTCTGTACGAAGATTCTAGTATTTCTATTCGAGTGAACTATTTACTTTTTTATATTGACAATAAACTTAGAGTGTAGATTAATCTCCTGTCTATTGAGCTACGTTATTTCTTCAATTAAAACTACTTACCAATAATTTGTCTACAAATTAACAACAAACAGTCACATTAGTAGTTGGTTTGATTTTGAATAATCAATTATTTTTTCTCCGATAATATTACAAATCAGAGCTCCATCCCTAGCTTTCTATTGTATGATATTAGATAGAAAAAAAAATGATATGAAGGAGCTAAATATTGCTGGCCTGAAGGGTCATAATTGTGTCTTTTTCTATTTCTTTTACCAAAGTTAAAAAAAAAATTAAATTAATATTAAATATGTGCATATTCTAGAAGAAGCTATTTAGAAATCCTTACCAGGTGAGCAAGATTAAAATGTCTTAAGCGATTTTTAAAATGTTAATCTACCAAAGTTGATGGAACCTCCGGTCGACAATCGAACGCTCTACTTCGCACGACCACTCGGTGGTTCGAACATTAGTGAGAACCTTGGAATTTTTATTCAGGTTCATGTGAACGTCCCCAAGTCCACCCAGTTTTAAATAGAAGCCTGACTTTAAGTTAGGGGAGTAAAGGCGGCTGAGCATTGTGCTAACCACACAACCCCTTCATATGCCGAGGTTATAGAAACAGATGAATTCTACACTTCATCTGCCCCGATGGCCCGTTAGGGCTAAGAAGGGAACTTTACTTTACTTACTTACTTTAACTTTGGCTTAAGCGTCCATTAAAAATCTTCAAAAGTAAATTTAATAACTTTTATTATTTGATCGGAATATTGATGATCTAATAAACAGTGCATCATGTTTTAACTAATAAATCAAGAATTTGCAAGAATCAAGAAATTTTAAAAAAATCATACTGGAAACAGCACACTTTAATATTTAAAAGGAATTATAAAAACACATCAATAGAAATGAATAAATAATTTCTTCATGGGTTACAAAGACCTTAAATGTATAGAAAGATTTCTGCCAACATTTCAGTGAGCTAATTAATTTGTGATTTTAAACCAATCTTGATTAAAAACAGACTGACATGGTCCCATTGGTACTTTAGTTGACTTGTAGATGAAATGTAATAAATGTTTTATATATTGATAAATATAAAAAAATAAAATGTTTAAGAAATTTCATTTACAATTTTACAAATTTTTAGATAATTAAAAACAAAAATTTTCCAAAAAAAAATCATTTTATTGGGACTTGCCATTTCTATTGGGCTCCATTTGATGAAGTAATTTTTTTTTTATGTTATTAATTAAAAACTTCTTTCATTATTTAAACATACAACTACTCTTTTAATATTAAAATAAGTTATAAACATAGAAGCAAACTAAAACCTTTGATAATAATTCACATTTCAAAACAAAACCAATAAACATTAAAATACTACTATTTCTATGTAGCAATAAATTGAAAATTTAAAAATGACAAGCAGCGCTGCAACTATTAAAAAACATTAGTCTAAATTAGTTGTACAAATCTTTAAAAAAATCTTCAAATAAAAAAATGTTGAATTTACATGTGTAAAACAGAACGTTCATTAAAAATATGTCTTTCTTGACCAATAAACTAAAAATCAACCACTTAAATTCTTACACATTGGGCGATATTGCTCATTTTATTTATAAAAATCCCCTTTCAAAAAAGTAGCCACAGGTAGCGCCAGATACACCAAAAGGCTCTAATATTGTTGCCAGCTCTGCTCCTCCTGTTATGACTAAACAAGATGCCGCTGCAGTGCTCGCTGCAACTGCAGTACCAGTTATTGCTATATCAGATACTACTGTAACAAAATTTGATGTGCCTAATTATTGGATATTGTACGGTCATCAAAAGCGAGTGATGGGAAATGAGTTAAACACTCACACACACACACACACATATATATATATAAATATATATATATATATATATATATATATTAAGCAGCAGTTCGTCCGAAGTAAAAGCGCATGAATACGAGTTGCCACAAGAAAATTAATAGTACATTACGCACTATCGACAATCGAAAAATGTTTTTTTTTTTTATTTTTTATTTAGTCTTTATTGTTTATAACGGAAAGATGTTTCGACGATGTTTGCAGGGTACAGCGAGTATATAATAATACTCCGGGCTAATTTTTATATTGTTAATTTGTAATACCGTGACGTAGAATAGTAAAAAACGTAAACCATCGCTTCTGCAATCTATTATTAATGAAAAAAAAATAGGGCAAAAAAAGAAATTTAAAAACACGCTTTTATTCAAATGCACTAAAAAGGACAAAATAAATTCTTCACACACACACACACTACGATTTCTTGTGTCTACAAAAAAAGCGTCACCAAAGTGCAAGACCGTGTAAGTTTTGACACTTACAGACTGACATACACACATAAAATGGCAACCTAAATAAAAGCTTGCAAAACTTTGAATTCATGAAGCATATACGTTATTGAAAAAGAATAAAAACAGTGTTAAAATTGTTTATTGTTCAGTTGTGTTGTTGTTGTTTTTTTTTTAAAAATGAAAGTATTGCAAATGTTTTGAAAGGTGCAGCTCGTGTGAAATTATATTTTACTTGATGTACCCTGCAAAAAAATTGCATAGAATTATATCCCCTTAGGCTTGATCGGTAGGCTAGGTTATTTTTTGGTTTCGGGCAGATCCGATTTTTTCATGGTTGTATTTTAAATTGCAATACTGTTGTCTTCATTCTTTACTTTCGATTTAACGCATAATCCAAATCGTTTTTTTATATATTATTTTTTACCAAATGTTTGTATTTCTTTTACCAATCACCTGAATTTATATTATTTTTTACGAAATCTTTTTCAATATACGAATGCTTTGAATTACGAACGCCTGTATGCTACGGGTTATGCCTGTATAAACTCTTTATTAAGGTTTGACTATATGTATCATATGGCTGCAGTAAAGTTGTATTTTATATGATAATCAAGAAATCTTATTGCTTTTAAAAAAAAAGGTTTGTAAAAGTATTAATCACTCGAATCTTATTTCTCATCTTTTAAGGCATAAGTTAAACCTGCTGATACTGATTTATGAATAACCTTAACTGGTGCTTCTACCACCTTAACAGCTGTTAATATAGTTGTGACTGCAGCCGTTTTGACTGCCGTGTAACCAAAGGTCGCTACACCGCCAACAACCCTTTTAACGCCAAACAATACCTTGTTAATGGCTTTAGAACCAGTTTTCTTAATCTTTCGTACTGATTTATTCATTTCTTCTAATCTTACTTTTCTTTCTTGATCAGACTCACATTCAAGCTTTTCCACTTCCCCCATTATTGACATCAACTGATCGATGAACTCTTTCATTACTCCTGTCTCATTGTCCTTTTCTTTTGTATTATCAATGACAGATTGTATTCTTTTTTTGATTTGGACAAGTCTTGCTTGAACCTCTTCATTCTGCTCATCTAGATCCATTTCACTGAACTTAGTATGTATTTCAGCAATAAGCTGCTGAGTTTCTTGAATGTCTTGGTTTAGTAAACTGAGCTCCTGTTGAACGAACTGACTTTGTGCAGGGAGTTTGTTTTCAGCAATCATCGTATCCCTTACTTTCGCGCATTCTGCGAAATGATCGCTCGTGTATCTACCGTCTCTTGAATCTATCAGGTCTAAAAACAATTATAATGATTGTTTTCTTTCTCTCTCATTCTTTCGTTTATTGTAAAATAAGACAACTCTTTTTCCACACTCATCAAGAAGTTTCTTAAACTCAGGCGGTTCTACCTGATCATTTAACCAGTCATCAAATGTATAGTCTTTTTTCCCTTTTCCTAAGTCATCCGGATCAAAAATGTCCCCTTTTGTCATGATTACAACGCAAAAATCTTTTATAAATTTCTCACCAAAAGTATTTTTAATTAAGTCCAATGTGCCTTTTTCTTCTGGTGTAAACCTTTGGCCAAATGCCATTACAATAACCAAAGCATTAAAACCTTCTGGGCATAAACTCATAGCCTGACATATTTCTTCCAAAATTACTTCTTGAGATACTCCAGTGTCCATTAAGCCAGGTGTGTCAACCACTCTTACTAAAACGTCATCGATTTTACTGCACTCTAATTGACAAACTTTAGTTACGGAGGATTGGCATGTTGATGACTTAAACGCCTCACGCCGTAAAATAGTGTTACCAGTAGCACTTTTTCCATGACCTTTTTTTCCTATGAGAGCTATGTTCATGATTTTTTCATTCATTTTCTTTTAGAGTGTCGTTTCTGCAATAAACTTAATTATAAAACAAAATGAATGAAGTGCGTTTTAGTAGTAAGCTATTACAGTCAATACATTTCGGCTATACTAGATCATTAATGTAAAATTCATTAAAAAATGACAAATCTTTTCAGTGATTGAAAAAATTAAATCCGAGGATAGATGACATCAATAAATAATGACAATGATATTAGTTTACTTATACAGGTTTAGTTGATAGCGCTTTTTAAATACAGTCTAATTTTTGACTCTATTGATTTTCAAGTATTCAAACTACTGTCACAGTGCTAGGACAATCTGGCACTAAAAAAAAAAACAATGAATTATGCTTAGTAAAGCTCCCGGCAACTACCTTAAAAAAATTACACATTTATTATTCATTTTGAAATACTTAAGTGTTCATATAAAGAAGTTCGCCAGAGTGATGATTGTTCATCAATTTAAGATTTTCAAGTCATTTCTATATTTTTTATAAAATAGTAAAGTAAAGTTTCCCTTCTTGGCCCTAACGGGCCAAATGTGGCAGATGAAGAGTAGAATTCATCTGTTTTCATAACCTCGGCATATGAAGGGATTGTGTGGTTAGCACATTTAAAGTTGGATGGGCTTGTGGGACGACTTTGCACCAAATTTCACCATGGGACTCACCGAGGATCGAACCCTCGACTGTCAGGTTGACAGTCGAGTATCTACACCGCTTGGCCATCCGTCCCACCACCTTTTATAAAATACCATAGCTTAAATTAAATTTAAAACGAAAGGATAATTTATAGTTTACACTAGTTATCAAAGGCCCGGTACCCGGACCGGCGAGTAGGCACACAGTTGAAGTTGAAAATGGTGATATATATTTTAGCGCGTTAACAATCAGTCTATATCAGAGGTGTGCGGATCTTGAAATTTAGCGTCCGCGTCCGTCCGCGGATTTCTATCAATGATCCGCGTCCGCAGAATCTTACAACATTGGTCCGCAGTCAGTCCGCATTGCTGAAATTTAGCTGTTTAAATGACTTGAAATTTTTTATGGTAACGCTAAAGAAGATCCGCGTCAGTCCGCGAGTCCGCAACTTAACCATACGAAGCATCCGCTGTCAGTCCGCTGATTCTGAAAAGTCTGCGGATCTGCGTCCGCAAGCGGACGCGTCCGCTGTCCGCTCATCTCTGGTCTATATACTTGCAGTGGCCCCAAGGACATGAACAGATTATTGTAGCCAAAATACATTTGAGAATATGGACACCTAATAATACATCAAATAAAATTCATATGTTAAATAGTTCCTCCCAAAAAAAATAATCCTCACTATGGGTAGACATAAACAACAACTCTTAAAATCATATTCCTTCATAATATTTTAATGGACTCCTTTCCAAACAGTTATTCATTTAATGTTTTATGATGTTCAACATGGCGTATTTAAAAAAAAAAGAGAGACGCGAGTGAGTGCTTGTGTTAAGCAAAACGCTACATGTTTAACAGGTGGTTTATTTACTGTTTTGCATTGTAGCATAGTACAATTAACTAAGAAAAATTGCCGACCCGGCAGTGCAGAACCTAGGGATTTACGGGCCCGGTGGCTTGGCCTCTTTGGGGGCTGCCCCTGCATTTTGGCATGAGATAATTTTTTGACGCTTCTCAAGCTTGGTCCAGAGAAGAAAGAATCGTTGTGTAGCTTTAGCTGACCTTCAATTAAAAACATAGTATTCCATCAATGCAGTTGAGGCCGCAGACGCAGAAAACATTAGGCCTCTTAAAAAAGAAAGACATATCAAAGCTTTCAACATTATAGTTCTGTGAAGCCAATGCCGAACCAAGGGATTTTAGGCATTCGGGAGCCACTACATTTTGACATAAGATAATGTACTTAATATTTAGTTTAAAAAATATTTTGGGGGCCCTCCTCAAACTGGGCCCCCTCCATACACCCTCTGTGTGAAGCCCCCATCATAAATGATTAGTTTGCATTGTAAACGTTGTGTACGGCGCTACTCAAACTCAACCCTTATTCATTTCATTCATGTGACGTAATAGTCAAAAAATTAAAAAAAAAGTGACGTATATAAGGTTAGTAATAAAGGGAAATAATTGTACATTAGAAATAGACATATTTTAGAAATAATAACAATTTAAACAATATAAATATTACATTATATTTAGGTATCCATAATTTGGTTTATAATTTAAATTGTGGAACATAACACAGAATATTAATTGAACGATTTCTGTAAATATTTCTTTTACGATCGCTTCTCATTTAATAACTAATTGAACACCATAGATTTATTACGTTACTATGAGATATAGATTGGCCTTTGGAACCACATTTCGTATTAAATTTGTTTCGGACAGTAACACAGAATATTTAGGCATGAATATGTGTTATTTCTCCTAAGATCGCTTCTTGCCCTTTGGTAATGATTGAAGCGGTCGAAAACCGTATTGCATTGTGATTGCCATTTGGCATTCATGATCTTACCTGCCGTATGTTAGTGTGCGGTGTTTTGTCACCTCGGCACTAAACATATGGCTGGTCCAATGTCAATTCTGGCAGCCATGTAGGAGACTATTCTTACTCGGCTGGCCAGTTGGTAGCCGGATTATGCATGTTAAGAAGAAAACAGTAAATATTTCTGCCATCATTGAATTGTTTATGCCGCCATGTTGGATGACAGACGGAAGTCGCGATGACAGACGGAAGTCGCGATGACAAACGGAAGTAGCGATGACAGACGGAAACCGGAACATATGATGTAAAATTTGTATTATAGATTTCATTAAAATGTTTTAAGCTAAGGTTATCTACATTTTTTCTTATGACTTATTTTAAATTACTTACTTTTTACTTAGTATTAGTGAACTGGGAAACTATCATGCACATGAATCTATAAACAAGTAATGCAACTATTTATATAGAAGTCTGATAGAGAAGAACCCGTTTTCTAGGAAATTTATATTTAAATAAGTAATTTATGGATAATAAAAAGCTTGTAAAGTAATATCGGTCTAAACTTGTTCTTAAAGTTCGTTAAATGGAATTTGTTGACTCGAAACCCAAGTCTTCACAATGAGTTAGTTAATCAAAAACATGTAATATGTAGCTCTAAAAAAGTCATTGAGAATTCTGTGTAAACTTATTACCATTCCACTACTGAATAATATTTTGCCTTTCCTTTTAAATGCTCTATTGTTTTAAACAGAGTTCTTCTTAGTTAGCCCACTTATTGATGTGCATTTTTAATGTAAAAGAGATAAATAAATTATAAGTAAACACTCCATAATTACTACTAAAGGGACTGGTGGTCATGCGGTAAAGCGCTGGACTGTTGAGTTGAGGTTTGCGGGTTCGATCTTCGGTGATAATCGGGGGAATTTTTCAGATCATGGTACTATAAGCTATAAGGGGGATGAAAACAATAACGTCCTTTTAGTGGATTATAAGATCTAAGAGATAAACCTGTCATCTTGACAGAGAGTACCAAATGATTACTAGTGGTTTTTTCTCATAATGTCATTTAATAGTTTATTTGTAACCTGGCGACAGATAGGATAAGAGCGGTAATAAAAATAATTATATTTCAATGTGGCATTGTTTACGTTTATTTACGTTTGTGTATGGTATACATTGATCATCTTTAAACATTGATTGTCACACCTGTTCAGCAACGACAATGGTATGGTCATTACA
Organism: Bulinus truncatus; assembly: GCA_021962125.1. Taxonomy (NCBI): domain Eukaryota; kingdom Metazoa; phylum Mollusca; class Gastropoda; family Planorbidae; genus Bulinus; species Bulinus truncatus. The sequence continues at coordinate 3,470,879 of JAGDYQ010000109.1, forward strand.
ACTAGAGACAGGGAAGAGATTAACTATATTCATCTAAAGACTGTGATTGATATGTGATAAACCGCACAAAGTTTTCAGTATTTTTTACTGAATTAGAATCTCCGGTAACTGTGGAATACAAAAGTAACTGTTATTCAAAATAAAATCTTTCTTTCTGACTTTCGTAAAAAAAAAGTCTGTATTCCTGGGAAAAGTTCACATTGTATGTATCATAAATATGTGTAAATATCAATACTGGTTGCTTAGTTGTGGGATTGAATAGAGGCTTTGGTGCTGTATAAGCAAGTTTCGTAACTGAAGTTTCCATGGTTACGATGAGCTGTTTTATGTGCACCACAAATCTGGTCCAAGGTTTATTACTTGTCGAATCATGTACTCCACTATGTGTGCGTGCATGTTTCAAGTTATTTTGTGTTGGTAGTGCATGCGTATATCTCCGTGCACGTTGTACTGAAAGCTATATAGCTGGAGCTTGAGCTCTTCATTTAAAAAAATTAGAGAATAATATTATTTCATGGGCGCCCTCTCAATTATTTGACGACACTGTGCGTATTAAACATTTTAAAATTTATGTTTAAGTTAATAGGTAGATAGTTGGGATGGATGGCCGAGTGGTGTAGATACTCTACTGTCGACCTGAAGTCCTCGATGAGGCCCATGGAATTTTTTCAGGTCAAAATTTGGCCCAAAATCGTCCCAACAAGTCCACCCACCTTTAAATGGGTACCTGACTTTAAGTTGGGGAGGTAAAGGCGGCTGGGCGTTATGCTATCCACACAATCCCTTCATATACCGAGGTTATAGAAACAGATGAATTCTACACTTCATCTGCCCCGATGTCCCATTTGGGCTAATGGAACTTTACTAATAGATAAATAACAATATTTTATTCTTTAGGAACTTTGAGAATAATTATTTCCTACTAATGTGTTTTTTTTTTTTTTGGACTATATGAGTAGATTGTTGTATTCTATCGGCCGGTTAGGCCCTGACAGACATTTGCCGTAAAGAGACAGAATATATATATATATATATATATATATATATATATATATATATAAATTCACATACATATAAACTCACACACAGATACACACTACACACACAATAGCACACAAATACAATCCTTCAATGCACACACAACACACACACACACACACTGTATACTTTGGCTTATTTTTTGAAATAATTGAAACCATTTTAAAAGTACATGTTTACTCCGTTTTTAGCCGTAATAGGCAACTTAATATATGGATGATAATAAATACACTGCATTGTCTGAAAAGGTCAAAAGGTCACTCATTATTACTTGGATATTTCTCAGCATTAACTTTTCTATCTTTCTATCAATCTTTACAGATCTTTACTTTCTAAAAAAGAAAGTTTGTTCTTCCAGTCAAAGTGTGCTTTATTTTTCTATGTCCATGTATGTCAAAAAAAAAGCACTGTAAATTAGACAGTTAGGTCTTTACGTCGAGCCTGCTTTCTAACATTACTAATCAATAATATCAAATAGATCATTTAAAAAGCTGTTTTCAATTGTACTAAAAACCACAAATTTGTCGACATACTTTTTTTTTTGTTTCTTGTCAAAATGTAAATATATATTGTTCCCTGTTCAAATATATCTATGTGTTACTGTTTTGACAAAATACGTTTAATTTACAATACGTAGTACCGAAGTTTACATCTTTTGACAGCTTCAATTTATTTAAATACCATATGTTCAGCATAAACAATAATATTATTATTATTAAACTATTCTTTTTTTCTAAATTAATGAAAAATGTATTGAGCTTAGTTGAAGAATGAAATTTTAAATCAAGCCATCTCTCTCTCTCTCTCTTTCTCTCTCTCTCTCTCTCTCTGTCTCTCCTCTATTCCTCTCTTTTCTCTAACTCTTTTCTCTCTCCTCTCTTTCCGCTCTCTCTCTCTTCTCTCTCCTCTCTCTCTCCACTCTCTCCCTTTTTTCTCTCTCCTCTCTCTCTCTCTCTCTTTCTCTCTCTCTTATCTCTCCCTCTCCTCTCTCTCTCCTCTCTCTCTCTCTTATCTCTCTCTTTCCTCTCTCTCTTCTCTCTCCTCTTTCTCTCTCTCCACCCTCTCTTTCTCTTCTCTCTCCTCTCTCCTCTCTTTTTCTCTCTCTCTTCTCTATCTCTCTCTCCTCTTTCTCTCACTCCTCTCTCTTTTTTTCTCTTCTCTCCCCCCCCTCTCTCTCTCTCTCTCTCTCTCTCTTTTCTCTCTCTCTCTCTCTCTCTCTCTCTCTCTTTTCTCTTTTCTCGCTCTCTCTCTCTCTTCTCTTTTCTCTCTCTCTCTGTTTTCTCTCTCACTTTCTGTCTGTCTCTCTATCTCTCTCTTTCTCTCTCTTTTTCTCTTCACTCTCTCCTCTCTCTCTCTCTTATATATATATATATATATATATATATATATATATATATATAAATTTATTGCAATTATATAAAAACAGGTACATTTTAAAGTAAAACATCAGTGATAATGATGAGTCTAAGACTCCCCCAATCCACAAATTCGTTATTGTAAATTCTAAATTCATAATCGTATATGTATAATTTCGATTAATATTTTGCATCCAACCTCTTTTAATACAAAGAATTTCATTATTTAAAAAAAAGCTTATGTATTTGCTAGCAGTAATGGTTTGTTTGTTTGTTAAATGCATGAATTCACTTTTATGTTTCTGCATGACTTAATGTTTGATTAGTATTATTATTCTTTTTTGTATTTAGGCTATATGAAACTGCGTACGTTTTAATATAATTATGACGCATCCTACCACAGATTAGATATTATACAGATTGCGCAAGCCTCGTTTTGAAATAATATTTTCATAGACGCCATTAATGATATTTATACTCATCATTGGCGAGAGAGAGTTTTTAACACAAAACCGACGACTATTTATATAGTCGTATCTGTATAATATATTATCTGAGCATCCTAAAAATATTCACAATTATAATAAAGTTTACAAACGTCTTAAATCGAAAAAGCTATAGTCAGTAGGTGAAGAAATTGTAACTCATGTAAACGTCAATTATGTAGGTAAGAACGTTCTTTTTGCTATGGACTTTTCTCACATGTATTCCTGCGCGTCCGCTGTCATTGTGAAAAGATCATAATGGGCTTCCGGTCGCTTTGTGTTATTGATATTTAAATACTTGATTAATACTTAGCTCGATAAATTCTATTAATTCTCGATTATTTTTGTCTACATTTTCGTCTAATCTAAGATATAATGAGTTTAAATTTATTACCGAAGTTTAATTTTTCTGACGTTGACAAGTTTTTAAAGTGACAAAATGTCCCGATATCAGATTATGTTGAGACTTATGTAGGTACTTATGTATAGACTTATGTAGGTACTTATGTAGTGACGTATGTAGGTACTTATGTAGTGACGTATGTGGAGACCTATGTAGAGACTTATGTAGGTACTTATGTAAAGACTTATGTAGGTACTTATGTAGGGACTTATGTAGGGTCATATTAGGTACTTATGTAGAGACTTATGTAGGAACTTATGTAGTGACGTGTGTGGAGACTTATATAGGGACTTGTGTAGAGAATTATGTAGGGTCATATGTAAGGTCTTATGTGGGGTCATATGTAGGGCCTTATGTAGGGTAATATGTAGGGACTTATGTAGGGTCATATGTAAAAGAGTATTTTTTGGTTAGCATATATTGTGCGATAGATAGTAATTAAAAATCGGTAGTTAAAGGTTTGAAACTACTACCCCATTATGATGAGGTGATGGTCAATGATATTATTTTTTTAACCATTCTACTTTTTAGCTTCAACTTTTAAGATAATAATAATAAATAATCACACTGAAAAATATATTAAATTTTGAATATTTGATTTTCATGATTAAAATTAAAAGAATTGCGGCAACAGAAATTTATTATTCGCAAATTCGCGTACATTAATTGGTACCGGAAGTGTATCTTGTCTATCTAAACAAACAATTCAGTAAGGGGAGTACTTTTTGAGAAATGTGTTTTAGACTTTGTTCCTAAATAATTAGGGCAACTTTTTTTAGAAATCAATGTTAGAGGTAGCCATAGCAATTCTGCAATGACATTTCTATGATATTGTTCTATGTATGTCAATTTCTCAAAACAATACACCACAAAATGAAGTTATTTAAAACATCTAGAATCGAGGTCACTTGGTGGTATATCTAGTACGACTCTCGTCCGCCGTCCCCACTCCCACTTTTTAACCTTGCTACGTCGCTGTCTGTAGGACTATAGATAACTATAGACGTCGACACATAACGAACGTACCTAATATTGTACTCAATCAAATCTAATATAAAATAAATAATAGAGTGTATTTATATTATATATACATATATATGGCGAGTTTATTTCTCTTATCTATTGACAACTATTTGATAAAGATCACGCCCATTTCATTAGTGGAGAAAATAAACGAGATAGGGAAATGTGTTTTCCGAGAAAACCATTCCTCTCCATCCTACCAAACTGCAGTGATATTCTGTAGATATTTGTTGTATTGTTCCGCTGAGGTAAGTAAGTAAAGACTTTAGATTACCGCTATGTGCATTGCAGAAATTGTGAATGATTAAAAAAAAATTTTCAGAATAAGTGTTTGTTTTCTTTTAAGTCTTCTACTCAACATCTACATTGTAATTTCAGAATCAAACAGCTTCATACATTCAAATCCATGATGAATCTTAACAATACGATTTACGAGTAAAGGATATTTAGGGGCAAAAGTACCAATCGGGGTGGGGGGGGGGGGCTACTGTAGCGTCATATTTTTACTTTGATGATTTTTTTTGGAAATGAGGCGCCACGTGCGGTGAGCTAATTGACCTAATACATTAAAACTGTTCTGGTAATTAGGGACTTATAACTGTTTGATTGTAGAACACATTTTATAGGTAATCGTAAATAATAAAAAAAAAAACTAAAATTTACTAGTAAAAATAAACACTGCATCTAAATATATCACAATAGGACGAAGTGTAATTGTGTCAGAATTGTGTCAAGATGTGTCTAAATGTGTCCAAATTTGTTTGAAATACGTCAAGAACCAATGAAGTCAGCTGTATTAGGAACTAAAAAAAAATGTACGCTTATGATTTGATCTGTTCAATTATCAGCTTTCAAATAGTTCAATACTTTAATGTATTCTATATTTCAATGTGTGAGGTCTCTGTAAGGATGAGATGAAATCTCTTAGATCCTATAAACCACTAATGGGACGGTTTTTATGGTTGCCCTTCTTTCATCCCCACCATAATTCAATAACATCTGTCATTTTTAAACTTTACAGAACATTTAATCACGAAGAAATAAAAATTGAAGATGACAAGCACGGAGGGTAAATATATATCTAATAAAAGTTTTTAGATTTTTCTTCATTTAAAAAAGGTTTTTAATAAACTTAATTTGCAAAAAGGACGAAAAAATTCTAACTTACGTATAAACTGTATATTAATAAATATTCTTATATGTTAAATCACTGGCGCTGTTTGCATTAAGTAATATTCGATGATTGCATGCATGCGTATTTATTAATTGACTTGTGTCACGTATATTTGACTTGTTACACGTATATGTGACCTGTGTCACGTATATGTGACCTGTGTCACGTATATTTGACTTGAGTTACGTATATTTGAGTTGTCTCACTCACATTAAACATGTGTCACGTATATTTAACTTCTGTCACGTATTTTTGACATGTATCACGTATATTTGACTTGTGTCACATATATTTGACTTGAGTGACGTATATTTGACTTGTGTCATGTATATTTGACATGTGTCACGTATATTTGACTTGTGTCACGTATATTTATTAATATAATATATATATATATATATATATATATATATATATATTAGGGTGGCTCATTTTATAACTGAAAAAAAATAAAATTGATTTTTTACCATGAGCATTTTAGTTTTCTGGTTCACTTTGATTTAAAACATGTATATACCAAATTTCACACCATTTGGGCTCCTATAAATACTGCCTCAGTGCACTTGTTATCTCGTGTTTTATGGTAATCGGCAGTTGCATTAAATGAAAATTTTGCAAGGTTTAAAATGCAAAGAACAATTATATTACACAGAAAAAATCAAACAGTAAAATAATACTAGTTTCAAGACACATTAACCTGACTGTATTGCTGAGTAGTTTTAAGTACGCCTTTCAAAAATACACTTTTAAAGTTTTTTAGTCTGTGTTTTTTTAGTCCTGAAGGTCTTCAAGTTGAGATCTCTTCAGCACATTTAATTTTTTTGCATTTGCAAACTCTTTGCGATGCTGTTCAACAATTTGTAGCGAGTACTGCTTTTCCTCATCTGATTTGGTGAGAGATGAGTTGAATGATGCCTCCATTGCAATTCCCCGCTCGCCACATTCATTGATAACTTCAAAGGAAGAGACCACTGATGTTGCCTTCTAAAATGATGAAGTTTGTTGCCAGGTGGAAGCATCAGTCATGAGAAAATTTGTGGGAAGAAGAAGAGCATTAAAGAAGAGCAGCGATGACGAGGTCACATAATCCTTTAATGTCACACTATGAAGTGCTGAAGGATCATTTGTATGCGGATGCACCTGTCTACTTTCTGATCATCAGAAGATTTCTCTATGAATCGCCTCAAGCAAGCAGCACGGCTGTTTTTCTCATCCACAGAGACACGTTGAGAAAAGAGAACCAGATGAATGTGTTCTGCACTAAGGCACCATTGTTTTTTAATGCAGTCTGAGAAATGAATGAGAAACATTCTTATAATCTATAAGAAGCTTGATGAAATCCAGATCATTTAGAGGTGCGTCTTTAGAATGTAAACCAAGCATGTAAAGATACCAAATTCTGCAATTAATCTGTCTTCATGCTTAGTCAGCTTGAATTGATGACGGAAGAGATAAATCTTCATGATTTAGACTATTATAGACATCCACCTTGCATGGTAATAAGCTCCTGGAAAACGAAACCACCCAACGGGGGGGGAGGGAATTTCTCCCAGGAAGATCAGAAGTTCTTTGTAATCTTCACGTGGCAAATATCTTGATTTTTTCTTTTATTTAGAGGATATTTGAGCAAAATATGATGACTTCTTCTTTTAATGTCTTGAGATTTTGCTCCAGTCGAAATCATGGCATATACTAAATTCTGCCTGTCTTTTTTTTTTGGCCAAAACATCTTAAAGTGCTTAAATAGCAGCACATCCGTTCCAGTTGTACTACCCCAAAATGTCTTATTGAAGACGGCTGTGTTTGTCAACATAACACCGGCCAGTAGGCTCAATTCGGGGAAGTACCTAGCTCAATAAACAGGAGTTGTATCAACTTCTTTGCCAGTTAAATGAACAACACTTTTCGACCTAGTAGTCATAACTAAATGAATGATATTTATATAATCGCAACATTTTATCTTATAACACTTGATTTTTATAACGTAATTGAAATGCACTGGTGAAGCTGGCTATTTCTCTTAAAATCAAAACTAGAATTTCCCGATACTGCTCGTAGTACCTTCCAGAACCTTCTAGAATTGTATAGATTATTCTAAAACTTTCCAGAACCTTCTATCATTTTCTGTGTGCTTTAGATATACATAGTTACATTCAAAATTCATTCAAAATTATTTAAAACTTTAGTGTCAATGAGGCAGTACTAAAGAAAGTCATATATTCATCAATATTGTTCTGTGCATTTTTTAAGTCAAAGGGAACACAAAAACAATTGCTCCAAAAAAATGGACAAAAAGTTATTTTGACATTTCAATTATATTTTGATTCTTAGATAAAATTCTGTTTTCATCATGGCTTAGCTTTAGTGCAAATAAACAATCCTTTACACCATATCTTGGTTAAATATATGAAAATTGATTAACGAAAAATGAAAATATTTATTTTGCAGAAATTATTTTCGACGAAAAAACATACACAAAAATTATCAACATTTTACTTGTTGGAAAAACGGGACATGGGAAAAGCGCAACTGGAAACACCATTTTACAACGTAAACTATTTAAAACACGAAGTGCATTCGCTTCCATAACTGAGTATTGTCAATTAGAATGTGTAGAAATAGACGACGACACGTTACTTAGAGTTGTGGATACCCCTGGATTAATGGATACCAGGATTAAATCAGAAAAAGTTCTACAGAGAATATTCGACGGGATGAGTTTATGCCCCGAAG
>JAGDYQ010000109.1:3484089-3486589 GCA_021962125.1 Bulinus truncatus
TGTGGGTGGCTGGGTGACACTTAGATAGTGAGCATCATCTTCATGCAGTCAATGCCGACCCTAAGGACTTGAGGGCCCGGGGGCGTGTTGTGTTTTGGCGCCCCTGCCTTTTGAAATTCGTAACCACGATATAAGATAATTAATATCACAAGTATAAAATTAGGGGTTTCACTCAAGTTGGGGCCCGGGGGGACTTTCGAATGTGGACCCCTCCCCTTCCCTAGTTACACCTCTGCATGCAGCATCACCCACATCCTGGGTTAGTCTCCTGGCGAGTCTCAGTTACCTACAAATGTCTCCCGTTGTGCCTCCATTGCCATTGAAATATCGGCTTTGGTGGTGATGTGAGAAAGGATCTGCAAAGGTGGCAATGATATTTTGTGTCACCGCCGCATATAACCATTAGAAACGTCTCCATTTTAAAATATCCAAAATAGCATCTGAACGACGAGCCAAATATCAAGTCATTGAGTCCCATATCTCTAACCAAGTCATTGAGTCCCATATCTCTAACCAAGTCATTGAGTCCCATATCTCTAAACATATCGTTGAGTCCCATATCTCTAACCAAGTCATTGAGTCTCATATCTCTAACCAAGTCATTGAGTCCCATATCTCTAACCAGGTCATTGAGTCCCATAATGAACATTTTTTACCACATTTTCTTAATGGATACTACATTTAAAAATCACAAAAGATATAGATGCTGCATTTACCCTTTGAGAGTCAGATTTTTATCATGTTTCATATGTATTTTATTTTAAAAAAGGTGGAAAATCAAATGCAAAGTCACAGCCGGGAATACCAAATTCTTAGAAAATTAAAATTCTAGTCCTGGATTCGTAGATTTTTGTATGTTTTTATTTATTGTTAGAATTAATGAAGCGTGTGGTAGCGTGTATTACGCATATATGTTAAGTAATCGTATACGCTTTTGAGTGTTCGCAGGTGTGATATATATTATTGATTTATTCTTTCCGAAAATAGATTATATGTATTTGTACTTGAATCAGTGCAAGCCAGGGTCTTTCCTATGGTCAGTGAAACTGTGCGACCACTTAGCGCCACTACGCTAAGGAACTCCTTTTTTTGGACTAATTTGATGGTTACCTCAATTGATTCAACATTTGGAGAAAGAAGGAGAAAGATAGACCCTGTTGTCAAATGTAGCTAGAGTACCATAGTTTAAAGTAGCCCCAAATATAGCTTTACCCAGTGATTTCAAATATAATTTTATTCAGGGGTCCCAAATATAACTTTGTTAAGGGGCCCCCAAATATATTTGTTAAGGGGCCCCAAATATAACTTTGCCTCGTCCTTCCAAATATAAATTGGTTCAGGGGCCCCAAATATAATATAACTATGTTCAGGGGCCTCAAATATATCTTTGCCTCGTCCTTCCAAATATAACTTTGTTCAGGGGCCCCAAATATATGATAACTATGTTCAGGGGCCCCAAATATAACTTTGCCTCATCCTTCCAAATATAACTTGTTCAGGGGCCCCAAATATAAATTTGCCTAATAACCTAAACAATATAGCTTTGCCTAAGTGCCTAAGATATAGCTTTGCCTATGTTCCTCAGATTTAACTTTGCCTAGGGTGTCTGAGTGCACTTTTCTTCAGGGTGCCCAACTGTATATTTTCGCAGGGTCTACTAATGTATTTTGCTAGGGCCCCCCCTATAAAAAGGTGTGTCCACCCCTCTATGTGTATATTCTTACAATAGTGACCTAATGCGACTCTACATTTATTTCTTATGGGCTACGATGAATGATTTTATTTGTATCTCATCATTTAAACTACATTATTCTGTTAAAAGAAGTATAATGTGTTGTGCTTATCATTTCACTCTGCTGCTAAAGTGTAATAGGAAAACATGTAAAATTATAAAAAAAAAAAAATCTAGTAGAAGTGGTATAAAATAGCACGTTATTATTAATTTTTGTGACATTTTCTACCGAAATATGTATTTATTTTGACAAAAAGAATGATAAACATTAAGTTTAAACTAAATACATAAAGAATGATAAACATTAAGTTTGCACTACCAAGAATTAGTTAATAATTCTTTAGACTGATCGTAGCCTAGAGCAATGGCTGTAAAACACGGCCTGTCGTTGTGTGTGTTTCTCTTCTGAGCAATGTAGCTAAACAATCAGGAAAACAACAAAATAATCGAACACAAATTCCGTTTAAGGAAAATCCTGTTGAATAAAAATGAAGCCACTGGCTGTCGTCCTGAAAAGGGCGGTTAACGTTTATGGCTACCGTAAAAGCGAGTAAAAAAATATAAACAAACGTAACAGCAGTCTACAATAAAAGATTGAAAAAACATCATGTCCCCCCCCCCCTGAGACGCTGACCATTCAACTTTAAAAACATGTCTCGCTCCTCTTCCGTCTCCTTACTCAACTTCCTCTCACGCAAATGACCCGCGGTCTCGATATCGTCACCCTCCACGAGTTTATTTATCTTATCTATTGACAACTATTTGATA
>JAGDYQ010000109.1:3491589-3496532 GCA_021962125.1 Bulinus truncatus
TAAACTAACCTAAAAGTAATAACGATATATATATATATATATATATATATATATATATATATATATATATATATATATACCATCAACATATTCCGTCCTATCTTGAAATATTAAAAAAAAAACACTGTCAGGGGTCAATGCGAGGATCCCGCTCTCCGCCCGCCCGAGCACAGACTTTCCATAGATACAGATTAGTAGAGACAACCCTCAACGATATTCACATGGCCAGTATGGTTGTAAACTAAAGGAGGGGAAAGGGGGGGGATATGGTCATGTCATTTGAAACATTGTTGTCAATAGAGTCATGTCATTTGAAACATGGTTGTCAACAGGGTCATGTCATTTGAAACATGGTTGTCAATAGGGTCATGTCATTTGAAACATTGTTGTCAATAGGTCATGTCATTTGAAACATGGTTGTCAACAGGGTCATGTCATTTGAAACATGGTTGTCAATAGGTTAATGTTATTTGAAACATGGTTGTCAATAGGGTCATGTCATTTGAAACATGGTTGTCAATAGGGTCATGTCATTTGAAACATGGTTGTCAATAGGGTCATGTCATTTGAAACATTGTTGTCAATAGGTTAATGTCATTTGAAACATTGTTGTCAATAGGTTAACTTCATTTGAAACATAGTTGTCAATAGGTTAATGTCATTTGAAACATTGTTGTCAATAGGTTAATGTCATTTGAAACATAGTTGTCAATAGGGTCATGTCATTTGAAACATTGTTGTCAATAGGTTAATGTCATTTGAAACATTGTTGTCAATAGGTTAATGTCATTTGAAACATGTTGTCAATAGGGTCATGTCATTTGAAACATTGTTGTCAATAGGGTCATGTCATTTGAAACATGGTTGTCAATAGGGTCATGTCATTTGAAACATGGTTGTCAATAGGGTCATGTCATTTGAAACATTGTTGGCAATAGGTTAATGTCATTTGAAACATTGTTGTCAATAGGTTAACGTCATTTGAAACATTGTTGTCAATAGGTTAATGTCATTTGAAACATGGTTGTCAATAGGTTAATGTCATTTAAAACATGGTTGTCAATAGGGTCATGTCATTTGAAACATGGTTGTCAATAGGTTAATGTCATTTGAAACATTGTTGTCAATAGGTTAATGTCATTTGAAACATTGTTGTCAATAGGTTAATGTCATTTGAAACATTGTTGTCAATAGGTTAATGTCATTTGAAACATGGTTGTCAATAGGGTCATGTCATTTGAAACATGGTTGTCAATAGGGTCATGTCATTTGAAACATTGTTGTCAATAGGTTAATGTCATTTGAAACATGGTGTCAATAGGGTCATGTCATTTGAAACATGGTTGTCATTAGGGTCATGCCATTTGAAACATTGTTGTCAATAGGGTCATGTCATTTGAAACATGGTTGTCAATAGGGTCATGTCATTTGATATATGGTTGTCAAAGACAATTATCGGTACCCTAAGACAATGGTTCTGATAAGGTGGTACGCATATCGCCACGGGGTACTGGGAAAAATTATGCAGGTGTTCTCAGCGACAGACAATTTTTTTATCTAAAACTGCCAAGAGTTTTGAATAACTTATGTGTAAAAGATATACTTTCGCCCCATTTTGGGTACAGTCGCGAAAAAAGTTGAGAACCGAGTCGCCAAAAGGTGACAAAATAAAATGTTGTGTTAAAATGTGCTTAGGAATGTCATTTCTCTCACTGCATTGTCATAAATACTGTCTGAAAAAACTATCTCAATTAATGTTGGGACACACACACACAACTGAGAATGCACAGACACACGTACACAATTGAAATTGTACAGACACATTTAGGACACACACACACCCAACTTGTAACAACAGGAAGTGTCATGTTTCCAGCTCATGGTCACTTTTCAAATCCGTGGTGCTAATGGTCTGTTCTGATCTCTGGTTCTAATGGTCTTATTTAGTCTTTTAAAGTGGCAAATGATTACTGATTGGTGTTTTCCTCCCCGCGGGATTCCCGCAAATTTACAGCCCACCTCCCCCCCCCCGGGACTCCCCCTGCATGGAGGCCCTAGCATAGAATGGATAGAACTGTCAAGTTCATGGTTTGACCATATCAATGCAGTGTCAGCAAAGTCCCCTCTATGACTAAACTTTTAAACAAAAAAAAAGGAAATAATGATGAATCGGACATCAGATCTCACAGGGTATAACAAATCTATGAAATACATGTAACAACACTGAACTATACAAATCTTCTTTTTGTATAAGACTGTTTTTTTTTCTATTTTTTTAATTCACTTCATTTCAAAAGTCATTCGTTTCATATTTTCAAAACTCGGCTTAATGGGGCAAACAGTCATTACCAGGGCTACCATACGAATGATTAACTGAGGAAATCAATATTGCTGGACAACTTATTGTTTAACAATGAAAATGATCTATGTGGGCAGGCTGAAATATGGAAATGAGTAAACCCATGAAAGAAATACATTTCCACAAGTAGAGAATGATGTTGCCATCTTTTATTCTCACGTCGCTAGTTTGAACATAACAAAGAACCTCTGTTTACCACAAAAATTTATAGTTCAACCAGCAACTAGTTATATATCTTTGTATCTATCTTTCTATTTCTCTCTCTCTCTCTCTCTCTCTATATATATATATATATATATATATATATATATATATATATATATATATATATATATAAATATATATATCAGGGTGATAACAAAAAAAATTTTTTTATGAAACCACTTGCAATCGAGGAACTTTTATGTGTAATTTAAGAATATGAATTGCATTTTTAATTTTTTTGAAAAAAAAGTCCCCCCACCAACCCATTTTTAGGAAGAATAAAAGGGAAAAAATATTTTTTTTTTCAAAAAAGGACATGTTTTTTTTAAAATTTAATTCAAAAGAATAATAATAATAACTAATCAACTTTTATTAACAAATACGATATAGAACAGTTGTACAGAATGTACAAGAAATGTTCAAAACATATTTTGTCCTATGAACTTTAGATTCAAAAATTCATTTTTTCTCGATTTCGCATGAAGTTCGCCATCAGTTTCACAGCACGTTCAGCAATTTGGTTAGATCTGGGCATGTCAATTAATGACTGACCAATGGGTCTTTAAACACTCAATTGCCTTCTTGCATTTTATCTTGATGAGTGAGGTAAACATTTCATTGAAGGACGCTTCATTGTAGTGTTGCGAATCGAACCAAGCATTTGCCCCTTCGTAGCAGATGAAGTTGCAGGCAGAAGCAAGAATGCTGCGCCACTCTGGTATCAGAAATAATGCTATAACAGTAAATATTGCACGTGAGTTCCATCTTGCCTGGTGTAAATTTGGTAATTCATTCCAGCTGATGTGAGGCCAACGTGGGTTCTCGCCTGTGCTAACATCTTTTGTCGCAAGAAGCGGTAATCAGCTTGAAGAGTGGCATAGTTTTGAGTTAATTTGCCAATGAAGGAATAGTTGAGTTCTGGTTTGCTCGTTGGCTCTTGAATAAGAAAATTCATGACATGTTTCAAAAGAAGGTCGAGCACATGGTGCTTATAGTCAATATATTGTGGCTTCTGAAAGCCATTGCTCAAGACATCATCCTGTATGAGCTTTACAATCCCGTGCAAATGGTTAGTATTTCTGCGGTCGTGTTGCAAATTAACATACAAATATTATCTCAAGCATCATATTCATCAATTAGCTGATGTAGTTCATTGTGAATGGCCACGGCATAACCACTCTCACATTTGAGAATACCGAGTTTGATTTCGGTTGTCATCTTTTTCAGCAAACCTACTTGATTCTCTTCCCATTGCACTCTTTTTACCATCAAACTGGAGACAATAGGGATCTTTGCTTTGAAGTTTTTGAACAATTTTAGTTTTCATTTTCCGTCCTTCAGAGATTACTCTTTTCCATACACCCGCCTGACTTGGAACCGGTACATCATGACCCTGTTCAGCAATGGTTGCAAGAACGTCATGTGCTTTATGTGTGGAAATGTTTTTCAGTACTAGTAAACCCGCCGTTCTAATGCTTGTTCTTTGGTATTTCGGTTTGCATTCAGAAGATGACGTTTAAAAAATAGTTGGCGACTCAGGTGAAGAAGCATAGGACTCAGAATCCGAAGATTTTGAGACAGTTGTATGTTTTTGTGTAGGTTTTGAGACAGTTGTATGTGTTTGTGTAGTTTTTGAGACAGTTGTGTTTGTTTGTGTAGGTTTTGAGACAGTTGTCTGTGTTTGTGTAGGTTTTGAGACAGTTGTATGTTTTTGTGTAGGTTGTGAGACAGTTGTATGTGTTTTTGTAGGTTGTGATTGAGTTTTTGATAGTTGGATTCGTTTTCTTGGGTGGATTGATTCCAAAGGGGCTTGTTTGACCATTGAATAACCAATCTTTCCTCCACCGTTAACTTGCCTCTGGTAGAGTTCTTTATCCTCTGTGCTTTCCATTCTCCATTAACGTTGGTGACAACAAATAAGTGAGAAAGTGTTATCAGATGGCTTCTTTTTTTTTGTCATATAAATCAATAAGACCATTGAGTTTCATTCTGATTAGTGTGCTTGATAATAGTGGAAAGTCTTGAATTTCCCTCCAGAGCAATTCTATATCAGTAATCATAATTTTGATTCGATCCAGTCGCCATTTCTGGATATTGAACAGAAAAGTGAAGTTTCCAAGAAATTGACGGTTTGTCGGCATCCATGTGAGATTGATTAGCTTTTCAACAGATAGAATTCTTGGATACCTCTTCTGTTTAGAAGATGAGGGAAGATGAGTATGGTGAATGCCTTGTTTATAAACAAATGGAAACAGATGACTGGAATGTGCTTAAAAGCAGTCTAGAAAGTCATATAAAAATTCATTGTGAAATTGAAACCGAGCGTCAAACTGCGCGATATGCGAAAACAAAAATTAAAAGGTGGGGGAACTTTTTTCAA